>SNQJ01S0039725.1:9130-61638 GCA_010110895.2 Picea sitchensis
GTCACTCATTGTTTGGGTGTGGTTGTTATGTAAAAATGTTTGGAGTCCGTGGGGTTCGACCCCCGGACCTCCCACACTGCATAGTCTTAACAAACTCCGACCAACCATTGGGTTACGCCATGTGCCTTGTTATATATGTCAACGCATATATATTTAAGTTTGATTGATTGTTTAAATGGAAAGGGGGGTCGGGCCGGGGCTAAGCCTCGACCCGTGGTCCTATTATATAAACATACGACCATATTAATATGTATGCGCGTGGTTGTTGGTGCACGGGGTTTGGTATAGCCCACGGTTTTTGCTAGTAGCATATGACCCTAATCCAAAGCGCGGGAGGTTACACCCGTTGCAACGAATTAACCACTTTTTTGCCAAGCATACGGTCACATGCGCCATACGCCCAGGTGCCGAGGCGGTTAGGGGCTGGCGCACCCTTAACCATTCTACTGTTTGCACCATTGGTGCGGTTTTTCCTGGTGCTGGGTTTTTACGCCATAAAATGTGTGTGAGCCAGGTTCAAAGAAGAGGGGGGTGCGTTTTGTAGATGCAAAGACAACAAGCTTGAAGAGGGGGACTTCCAGGAGGCCTAACTTCTTCGTTTTTCGACCGATTGAGGTGCCAAAAGAGCCCAGACAGGGGTTTTGGGACGCTCTGAAGCCATTGGAGCAGTCGGTTTGTCAGTTTGAGCATTGTAAGACATGTTTTTGAGCACGTTTTGAGAAATTAATAATAATGATCCATAGGAAGCTGGACCAGGAGATGTAGCCCAAGAGAGGGGTGAACTCCTTTATCAATTGTTGTGATTATGTGTTTATGTTCAATGATTATGCTGTTGTCTATCAGTAATTTGCATAAGTAATCCTTAAATCTATGTGTTGCAAACTGATCCTTTTGCTTTAAACACATAACATTCACTTGCAATAAATTTCAAGTATTTCAAGTCTTCTTCATTTTTAGATCAGGAGAACAAGATCGCCTTCAGAGAAAACGCGAGGCTTGACATGCTTGTCGTATTAGGCCTTGACACGTTTTTTCTGAGCTTCGATAACTAGGGTGGCATCACGTCGAGTTTCATCTAATCGCATAAGATACAATAGACGTTCTTCCTCAACAGAAGTGTTGGGTAGGAGTTCAACAACTAGCTTTAAAGAAGGTATCTCACATTCAATAGGGAGAATGGATTCCACACCATAGACTAACCGAAAAGGTGTAAACCCAGTAGCAGATTTGACGGATGTCCGATACGCCCACAATGCCAAAAAAAACATTGTGTGCCAACTTGTTTTATGAATCCCTATCATTCGTCGGAGCATAGTTATGAGAAATTTGTTAATCACTTCGACTTGGCCATTAGCTTGTGGGTAATAGGGCGTTGAGTTATCATGGCGAAGACCCAACTTTTCAGTAAGTTCGGACATCATAAAATTCTTAAAGTGGCTACTGTGATCAGTGACGATAGCTTGGGGAACACCAAAATGAGCTATGACGTGATTAAAAAGGAACAATGCTGCAGTATTTCCAATGTTGTCAAATGTCGACATCGACTCGGTCCATTTCGTAAAGTAATCGACGACTACAATGATGTAACCATGCCCCACGGCCGAGTGAGGGTGACATGTCATGAAATCGATGCCCCATTTCGCAAAGGGACCAATTGAGACCACAGGGTGAAGAGGAGTACGATGTGATTGAATCTTCTGATTATAGGTCTGGCAGGCATGGAATTTCTGAACGACGGTGATGAAGTTGTTAAATAATGAAGGCCAAAAATACCCTTCTCGTAAGATCTTCTGGGCAGTATCATACCCAGACATATGACCACCACATGCTTCGGAATGGCAGTCATTCAGAGCTTTCTCGGCTTCGTCGAATGTTAGACAACGTCGAAAAACAGAGTCAATACCTCGATGATAAAGAGTATCCCCGAGGATAATGTATTGACGATCTTGATATCGTATTCGACGTCGTTCAGTACTGGAAAAAGTTGGCCAGAAAGTCTGGGTTTGGAGATATATAATGATATCACCATACCAAAGATCATCAGTGCTAATAAGGAAAAGAGACTCATCAGGTAATGAATCAACTGCTACATTTTCCGTTGCAGAATGGGGAAAGTCGCATATCAACTCAGCAAAAACTAAGGACTTCTTGGACTTGGCACGTTTGAATTCCAAGTCAAACTCCTGGAGTATCACAATCCATTTGGAGTACTTTCCCCCTAACAATTGACGGGTGAGAATGTGTTGAATAGGGTTGCAATGTGAAATCACTGTAGTCTTGCGTGAGAGGATATAGTGCCGGAAGCGTTGGACGGCTTGAACGGCAGCCAAGGCCAGTTTCTCCACATGTTGATACTTGATTTCAGTTGGCATGAGACTTCGACTCAAGTAGTAAATAACATGTTTCTCGTGAGCATCATCCTCTTGGACGAGAACCATGCCAATGGTGTAATCGGATGCAAAAAGGTAAAGGAAATAATCATGACTGTAATTGGGGGGAAAAAGGAGCGGAGCTCATGTTAGGGACAACTTCAAAGCTTCAAAATCATTCTTGGCGATGGTATCCCAGATGAACTCTGAATCCTTCTTTAATAGCTGCATAAATCCATGAGTGTTCTCAGCGTAATTTGGGATAAAACGACGAAGAAAGTTTTCTTTCCCCTACAAACTTTGCAACTGGCGAAGTGTAGAAGGAGGAGGGAGATTAAGGATCGCCTCAACCTTTAAAGGATCCACCCAAATCCCTTGACGTGAAACGATAAAACCTAGAAGACTGCCAGATTCCACGCAAAAAACGCACTTACGAGGATTTAAACATATACGGTAGAACCGACAACGAACGAAAATGGCCCGGAGGTGAGTTGGGTGATCGACTCGGCACATTGAATGAGCAGGTAAATCGTCCAAATATGGTTGAACAATGTGCTTGATATCATGGAAAGCATAAGACATAACGCGTTGGAAAGTTGCGCCCACGTTTTTAAGACCGAAAGGAAGTTTTCGATAGGCAAAAGTACCCCAAGGACAAATAAAAGCAGTCTTATGTTGATCCTTAGGAAGAATGTTGATTTGATTATACCCGGAGAAACCATCCATAAGAGAGAAGATTTCACTTCCGGCGCAATCGTCGACAATATTATCGACAAAGGGGGTAGGAAAGTTGTCTTTGGGACAAGCTTTGTTAATATCCCTATAATCAACGCATACACGAATGCTGCCTTGTTTCTTATCAATCAGGACAAGATTGGAAACCCAGTCTGTGAGAGCCACCGGATAAATAAAGCAGTCTTTAAGAAGTTTCTCGACTTTTATCTTGATAGCAGCCGCTTTACATGGGTGAACTGGACGAAGGTGTTGCCGGACGGGTTTAGTGCCGGGGTATGTCTTTATCTCATGTATCACAATCGCAGGGTCGATACCTGGCATTTCTTCGTAGCTCCAGGCGAAGATGTCACGAAATTATTTGAATAGAGATGTGTAAAAAATGATATTTCAAACAATAAGCAAATGATAAAGACCAAGAAAACTCAACTTTCAACCAATCACTGGTTCTTAACTAATCAAACACACTCAGATTCTGAAGTCAGAGAGAATGGTTTTGCCAAGAAAAGTCAAGAAATGAAAGTCAAGACAAAAATGACAAGAAAAGCCTTTGAAATCCTAAGACTGTTCATACATGCAAACAAAGACAAGAAACACACCAATCAATGGTCCAAGAAACTCTTATAAGGCACCTAGACTGACCTGGGCAGTTGAAGATGCCAAAGCTCAAATCCAAAATTTTGAAAAAATGAGTTCGCAGGCTGGTAGTATGACACAGTGCGAGAATTAGTGATTCTTGCAGGTAACCCTTGAGCAAAGTGCGAGAACCTCACACTGCAACCTAAAGGCAGAGTGTGAACTCTGTGGATTCTCACAGGCTACAGTGAAGTGCAGTGCGAGAACCTCTGAAACTAGTCAAATTTTTGGAAAATGAAGCAAAAATTGAAAAGGCCTCTGAACCCAGAGGGTCTATCAGGATATCCTAAAGACTCAGAGATTGATAGGAAAGGAGAAAAATGAAACAAGAGAAAATGGCCACAAAAAAATACCAAAAGCCACAGAAAAAATGGGATGATCCCCAGTGGAGTCGCCAATTTTTTTATCGGATTAATCGGTAGGTGCTGACACTAACAGATCTCCCTAGATCCACCTAGATCTAGAACAAAACAGGACATGACATGACTCTTTCCCTAGGTTTTGACCATTGAATTAACTAGGAGGCAAGAACAAATAACATACCTTATTATCACTTCCTATGGTCTTTGTTTCTCCCACTTCGCTCCAGTGCTCTCGTGCAGTCAAGACCAAGATAACACAAACCAACCAAAGTGAAGATAGCACAATCTATTCAACAATCAACCTATGTGTATGATCAAGGAATTACACAATAAAGTGGAAATAGCTTTATGGGAAAGGGACATGCCACTGTATTATATTAATTGAAAGTAAAGATTACAACCTGAGCCTTGATGTCGTAAACTTCCTTTCGATGGCTCTTGGCTCCGACACACACACTTGCTCAATATTTGCATGAATAAGATCAACTCCTTTTGATAGACTTGCTGGAGTCTCCAAGTTGCTGTTCAAGCTCAATCCTTCACACAATTCTTTCACCAATTCTCCAATGAATCTTGCTTAAACTTTTCCATGAGAATTCCCTCAATATATAGGAGAGAATGAGATAGTTACTTGGATAAGAATGATCCCAAAATATTAGGGAATCTAGTACTAGGATAACCATTCAAATTCCAACCCATTCTTCTAGAAGATTCCCTTCTAGAAGCATCGAGAATTCATCTTTTTCCTTGATTTAGGAAGCGTTTTCACCCTAGCTATTCAACACAGTGCGAGAAGTTTTCACCCTGGCTTAAGGTAGCCTGCGAGAATGGGTCATTCTCGTAGCCAAATATATTAGCAGCCTGCAAACCTTCTTAAAAAATGAGGTTTCTGTGAAGAGATGAAAGTAACTTTTCTCAGGAGAAAGTTCTTATGAAGAGCCTGAGTACACCATCATCAATACATCATCATGACGACCAAAATCATAGGTAACATCTTACCATCTTAACTAGTCATCACATATTCAATTATAATCAATGAAGATAATTAAACATAACACAAAGACATGTTGCACACATATTTTACGTGGAAAACCATATGTTATAAAACCAAAAATCAACTTCCCTTCTATTAATCAAGAGTTACATTCTTTTCAAGCTTCAACTTGTAAGGGACACTAATCCCTATGGTAAGCACCGAATTTCAACTCTTCAAGCACCAACTTGAAAGGCACCAACCTGTTGAGAAGATGAGGACACAATCCTCATTGTAAGCACCCACTTACAGTCTAGAAGCACCAACTTTCCAGACACCAACCTATTATGAGGATTAGGACACCAATCCTCTCCCTTGCACCACCCTTCCACCCTAAAGTATATAAGTTAGTCAATGTTTGATCAATCAGAAAACCTCATCTTTCTAATCTCTCTTCTTCATAAACGACACAACCGATATCATCTTTACCATTCTTGTAGCTGTTATTCCTGTAGATCTAATTTTCATGTAGTTGTTAATATTGTAGCAACTATTCCTGTATATCTTCTTTTCTTGTAGATCTACTTTTCATTTAGATTTCTCTTTGTATAGAGATCCTTTTCCTATAGATTATATTCCTACAGATTTATTTTTCTTGTAGTTTCTAATCCTACAGATATGTTTTTTTTTGTAGCTGCTAATCCTATAGATATTTTTTTCTTGTAGTTTCTAATTTTGTATATTTGTTTTTCCTGTAGCTTCTAATCCTACACATCTATTTTTTTTTTCTATAGGTGCTAATCCTACATATCCATTTTTCCTGTAGCCGTTAATCCTACAGATCTATTTTTCCTGTATCTACTAATCCTACAGATTTTTTTTTCCCGTAGCCACTAATTCTACATATTGGCTTTTCCTGTAACAATTATTTCTGAATTTGATATTCCTGTAAGTACTGTTATTTATGAATATGGTGATTAAATATTCATTCTCTCAAGCCTTCTCACAACATATAGGTTTTACAAAATCCTCAAGGCTCACAAAACAAAGTCATTCCATATCTCACATCATTGAATAATTACTTCATTACAATCATGTAAGTTTCAAACCTGCGAAGTAAAGAAATGCATATAGATTCTTAAGCAATACATAATTTAATCAATGGCTCATACACAGAGTACACATAGATTTTTACCGGAAACCCTCAACCGGGAAAACCTTTCTTATTTTCATTATATCGAATTTCACCATTCGCCATACAATATATACAATGTTTTACTTAGGTATTAAAATTAGATACCATAACCCTAATCCCTTAATCCGAGGGATTAATTTACAACTAAAGCTAAAAATAGAAAATCCGCTAAAATGGCAAAAACCTTGATAAAAATTCCGGTGGTTGCCCACACGAACCCCATCGATACGGGCTACCGCGGTGCCATGGATTTGCCGCGTATTCGAGTCGCGCCACGAACCACAATCATTACAGGCTACCGCCCGAGTCTTGAGCGCTATGGCGGGAGACATACTGCCCCCAGGACCACCAAGGCCCGTAGCGTGAGCTCTAGGTGAAGAGGATCGTCGGCCGGTTATGCATTATCCAGCACCCACACTACCTGCACACATCGCGAAGAATATAGCACATACCCAGCTGAACCGCGCTTGTTGTTTTCTTTGCATCGGGGGTCGAGGGATTATATAGTCCAACAATCAGGCGTGATACCCATTGTTATCTACACACCAAAGAGAACTTTTCTATGCTCCGCGAGATTTGACCGATGAATCCGCAGCATTCTTCAAAGTGTCAACCTTTTTCAGCCACACGCCTTCTTTCCTCAACCATGTCTCTCACAAAGTGATCACGAACATCCAGTATATGCGCGCACAATAGCCCGAGATGATGAATTTGGGTTCTTTGCAGAATATTGCACTCATTTGTCTGATCTAATCTCGCTTGTTGTACCAACCCAATGCACAGACACAATCTTTGTAACCATCGCGCTTCCTTGCTTGCATGAGTGGTACGCCATGTGATGGAAGCCATTGTGTGAGGTGCCACTACAGCACGTCTTTTGCTCATCCAGGCGAGTTGCTCCTCCAAATGGAGTTAAACCTTACCTTATAGATCTTGCGGAATTAAATCGGCTGGTCTGCATCAACAAAGCCATGTATGTCCACCATCTATCAATCACGGTCTTCCTTGGTGGCACAATCAATAACTGGTAGTGCCGCGAGATGCAGACCCTCTTCTTTGGCATCGATGCTCAGCTTCCACCGGGTTTTGACGTATACACCTTCAAAACTCCCCTTTGCATGTCATGATATCGGGTCTAGTACAAACCATTTCATGCATCAAGCGCGAAGTGAGCGGCATAGCAGACATAAGGACATGTCCTCTTCTTCATTACGTGTCTTGGGACATTGATCACGAAGATAACTTTACACCCTATAGGAATACGTTTTGCTTCCATTACGCCAATAAAACCTTTGCAATATCGTTCAACATATTTTCTTTGATTCAACGAGAGATTCCTGTTTGCACGATCTCTTTAATCTCCATTCGAATGGGATTAAGTGGCAAGATCCTTCATGTCAAATTTGGAGACGGTGCGTTTCCATATCCCTTGATAACATCCATGTTATTTCCCTACCAACAACATGTCATCAACATACACAACTACAATCAAAGTGGAAATTGATTACCAACGCATGGAATATACCGCGATGATCAGCCCTTTAGCTTCTTACAAATCCCAATCTAGGGATGTATGTGTCAAACTTTTGGTGCCACATCCTAGGATTCCTTCGGGCGTGTAAAAGTGACTTCTTTAGCTTATAGAATAGCTATTTCTTTCCCTTCACTACAAAAGCCTTATGGCTACGCTTCGTAGATTTCTTCTTCGGATCCCCATGTAGGAATGATGTGAATACATCATTTGTTCCTTCAAGATCAAAAGCGGCCGATGATAGATACAAAATAAAATCCCTAATAGAGAGTTAACTTAATAGCGGAGAAAAGTCTACTTGAAGTCAATTCCCTCTGCACGGGAATAGCAGCACTTTCTACCAGCAAGGCTTTGTATTTCTCCACTTTACATGCTGCGTTAAAATAACTAGCGGAGCAACCATTTTGCTACCAACCCGATTTTCTTCGGTGGAAGCTCCAGCTATATCCATTACCTCATTTCTTATCCAAGGCATCCATTTCTTGCTTCAACCATGGACTTCTTCCAAAGTTTACTATCCTCTGAATTCCAGATTCACAGCGATTCAGGGATCATCATCGGTAATAGATAAAACAAAGTGGAATGAAAAATTAGGTGGACTATACCTTTACGGTTGCCTTCTATCTCTCAATTCTCCAATCGCGGGCATGGGGTTCTTCTTCAACTATTACATACACTTCCATAAAGCGCCTCTTCTTGGATGATTCGGATTTTGCGTGCATCAAATCAAGCTCTGTTTTCTCGGGTTCATCTTGCGTTGGTGGGAATTCTTGTTTGGACACATGTTTCCTCTTTGAAAACAACATCTAGGCCGTAAACAATTTTCTTGGTTTTTAGGTTCCAAACATACCCTTCCACACCATCTTTATAACCAATAAAAGATACACTTTTCGACTTTATTATCCATCTTACTCCTGTTTTCGCTGGAACATGTACATAAGCATCCGAACCAAACACTCTAAGATGTTGAGAGGGTTTCTATCCAGACCATACCTTGTGTGGAGGTTTATCATCAACACGATGAAGGTGATTGATTGACCGGGTAACATACATCTTTGGCCACTCAACGCCTCGCCCGAGTCTTGTCCCTAACGGGCAAGTGAGCGGCTCCTTGCTTTTTAGGTGATGTCTGTTCATCAGCACTACGCGCTCCATTAGCGGGAGTGTATGGGGTAGTCTTGTGCCTTGCTATACCACCCTTCTTTGAGATTCTTGAATTCATTTTCGAATTCTCCACCATTATCTGTTCTCAATACCTTTATTTTCTTCTCACATGCTGATTTTTCTGCAGTGCTTAAACTCTTTAAATTTATCAAATACCTCGGATTTATTTCTAAAAAAATCCATGTAATTTCTTTGAAAATCATCTATGAATGAAACATAATACCAGTCCTAGGGATGGAGCAGAGCGAGGTCCAAACACATCAGCACGTGTATCAACTCTAAGATCCCTGCGTGCTCTTGTAGCACTAGATGGGAATTTTACTTTCGATTACGATTTTACCATATATGGAATTTTCACATAAATCAAAATCAGAGTGCAATTAGACATACCTTCAATCATACCTTTACCATGTAATACTTTCGAAGGCCCTTTTCTCCAATATGCCCAGTCTTTGGTGCCACAACATGGTCTTCTTTTACCTTGGGGCTGTATTGGTCTTGTCTCCTTCATTTTACTGCTCAAGGACAACAAAGCTGTTACACCCATTAGTATAAGTTCTTCCCAACAACATGCGAGTTCCTGCCAGACTCCCTCATCAAAACCATTGCTCCTCGTGCCATCTTGCAAAGTGGTCTTTTCAAATATAGTTTTCACTCACCGCATCACCCAACATACAAATGTTACTAGGCTCTGGCTAGTTTTAGGTGTGTAGAACGAAGTTCTAATGCTTCCATGGATTTACTTAACAACTTAACCCTTCATGTCCAAGATTTTTTGGTCAGAGTGTCTCCACAGGGGCCATCTCACCATCCTTATTTTCATATTGGAGAACCACTCTGTGAGGAGTGCATGCAGGTATGATGCACGGGTGAATCAACCATACACCCATGAGTGCATGTGTACTTGTGGGTCTAGGTAAACCTCCTCCTTCTTAAGTGGAGTTTTCACCTCCAGATGGAAGGGGGAGCACTATCCCGGACCCTTTGGTTTTCCAACTAGCAGTAGACTTGCAATCTTTCTTTCAATGCCTGTTTACCACACTTCCAACATTTCCTCAAAAGATTTTTAGGGATTTAGTGCTCTTTGTGAATTTAGATCTCCATCCAGAAACTGGGACTCTGTCTTACAAATTACAGCCCTCTGCCTAAATAAAAGAAACATACATCTTTGTGACCATCCATGCTTTTAAGCCTCATTTCTTCAGATAACAAAGATGCAAATACATCCCTCACTGCAATGTAGATTGAGTGGTAGTTACTATTGCTACAACCAAATTATCCCAAGAGTTTGGTAAAGAACACAATAAACTTATACATTTATTTTCATCTAAAATTTTAATATCCATGATAGACAACAATTGAATTATTGTAGTATTAAAGGAATTTAGATGTCCTGTTACAGAATCTCTATCTTCCATCCTAAGATGATACATATTCTTCGAAAGAAACAGCTTTCCAGGGACTTTGATTGATAAAATTCCCTAACTTATCCCATATTTCCCTGGCTGTAGATTCTCCCAAGACATTTCATGACAAGAATCTACTTGTGGTCAGAGATGGTACTCCTTGCTCTTCTATCCAACTTGTCCCAATCTTCCCTTGACATACCAATAGGTGGTGTAATATTAGTTTGTGTACTGGTAGTTTGTGTCACCGATGGCATGTGTGCTTGTAGATGAATTGTCTGGGTAGAATTTTGTGTACAGTGTTTTGCACCCAATTAAGTCACTAGGTGAGAAAGGTAAAGAGTGCTTACATGCTGAGTTAGGCTCACACTTCAAACATGAAACATGGAGTAAAAAGGTTAGAAAGAAAAACAACAAAGCTATTAACAAAATTAAACTAAAACTAATAAAAATTATGAGCACTATAAAACAAATGGAAAATAGAGACAAATGGACCAATATCACGAATGCATAAGCTGATCTGTTTGATGAAATCCAAAGGCACAAAGAAGAAAGGGGACTTGGGTCCCTTCTTTCTGATAGAGCTCTTGAGACCCTCAGAAGCTTGCCTCTTACAATGAAAAGATGAAAATGTGGTTGAAATAACTCCAAGCTTATTCCTCACTCAAGAGAGGGGTGAATAATAAAACTCCTGTAAAGGGAAATGTAACTTGTAATGTTTATTGCCAAAAGAATGGGTCCATAGCAATCTCAGCAGCATAACGATTATGAAAAGAATTCCTTGAGAGAAAATGGTGGTCATTCATGGCTTTTATGGCCATCATTGGGTTATTATGTGACCTCTTTTGAATGTGAAAAGAGGCTCTTTAGGAAAATTAGGTCTTTTGACCAATACCATGAGTTGAGCTCGGTTGGTGTCAAATGGAAGCTTAGGAGCCTGATCCATTAGTGGTTAGGGCTAGACCAATTTCAATAAATGCTGCCCGTTTAGTAAACATGAGTTTTAAGCCCTATGAGATCACGCCTTATTACTACATATCGCCATGAATGACTCAGATCCTGTTTGATGATGTGAGTTATTTGTGCATACGTCTTGAGGCCGAAATTCCCGATGATAACAGAGATGCCCCGATGGATGAGGTTAGGAGAAAGCGTATAGCCGAAATCCATCAATATTTCTTTCTTTGAGGATAGTGTTGTAAGGAGAGCAAGAATGAGACAGCGTAGAGCGATCCTTCAGAGAAGAAAGGAACACATGGGTCTGACTTTCCACAAAGTGTGTATCAATATACAAGTGTGTACAAGCAGAGGTGGGCATGCCCCATGCTCACGTGTAATATAACTTTCTGAAATATTGTTGATGTAGACAATTTACTAGCATCCCCTCGGTGGAATGATAAAAGACAATTACCTGTGGAACATACTCTGAACCAGCGGTAATGGTCAGCGGGGAAGTAACCCGGTAATGGTGATGAACATTGGTGGCCCTACAAGGACAGGAGGATGTGACAGTGATGAGAAAAAACTGCAATGAGTACGCCAAAATGGGCCCCACAACATGAGAGAAAGTGTTGATAGAGATGTTATATGGGGGTCAACGACATCGAGGAGTAATGGTGTTTCCCCCTGATCCGTCCGAGATCTCTCATTAAGTGAAATGAGAATCAAAATCTTGTGTCGCCCTTTTGGGAAAAGTATCGATGTCGACAAAGGAGGAATGACTCCAAACAAAGGGCTTGGAATCTGTGGTGGAGAAGTGTGAGGTACATAGGCGAAATTGAGAAATAGGAAGACTTCAGGTGCCCTTGGTTGGAGGGTATATGATAGAATGAATGCCCGCAACCGTGTGACAAGATCAGGTGTCAGGGGGACTACAATCTCAGGGCTAAGTTGTGCCAGAGGAGAGACAAAGTGAAAAATTCAGGAGGGTAAAGGTAAGTGACACAGGTATTGTGTCTGAAATATAAGAGCGATCTTGCGTGGGGAGAAAATGAAGTAATGCTCCAACCAAAGGTGACATGGATTTCGTGCCAAAAGGAAAGTAGTTCACCGATGGTGACGAAAAATGAATAGCTGGAAATAAAGCGTTTGTACAATAAATAATAGATAAATTTGGGAAGATGTACAAATCTGACTTTAGGGTTGAGTGTGAAATGAGTGCCGGGAGGCATAAATTTCTTAGGCTGATGAAGGTGGGGAACATTGGCGAGTTCACAGTAATATGAGGTAAGGTAGAAAGCGAAGATAGGTTACAGCATAGAGCCAGCCATTTGAGCGGAATGGCGTGGAGGTTTCATGATCCTGCCCGGAGTCTGGAGTAAAAAGAGCGTAACCATAAGCATTGACACAGGAGTCATATGGGAAGCTAGCAAGATAGGGAGAATAAGTATGTGATTTGATTAAGTAACATGATGTAAGACCTCTGGGTGCCATCCCTAAAAGAGGTGATGAAGGAACAACTTATGAGTGTCAACAGTATAAATGGGACAACTCATGGCCAATGAAGTACTCTGGGGATTCTGATGCAGAAGATGCAAAATGGAGGTGTAGATGCTATAGAGCAGAGAGAGCAGCGAGGATCCTAAAGGCCAAAATCAGAGGTGCTTGGGAATGTAAATGCAATGCAATGGGATGAACTACATGCCCGATCTTGAATATATACACAGAGGGATGATGCTCGGTGATCATTGACAGAGGTACACACATATATGACCAAATACGAAGTAGACAATATACGAAGGAATTTATCAAGATATAGGCTTTATATTTGACAAATGTCTTATTCATAAAATGCGTACACGGTATGTTATGAAAAAAGGTGCCTCGGGGGGCCTAGGATGAAAAGTAGCCCAGGCGGTAAGAGTGATGTAGGTGGTGGGATCGTCCCGTGGTGAAAACGGTTCGAAAAAGCAGGCAGGTAGGCTCGAATGGTGAGTGGAAGTTTGGAAAAAGGTCCCCTTCATATGGTGGCAGGGCCACATTTTGCCACCTCATTTGTACACACTTCCTGATTGAGTTTACGAAGCGGTCAATTTAGTGATTCGAGAGCCACGAGGTATATGATTCCGCAGTGATGGGAACTTTGGGAGTTAGTGGTATGAACATTCTGCATAGTTATAGGTTTCAATTTTTGGGTAGGAGTAGATGCAGGGGGTAAATGCAGGAGTTTAGGGAAGTTTTTAGGTAGAGGTGGAGCTAGCAGGTGACTCAGTGCTGTCCATTCCATTCCATTCCTTTCCTCTCCATCCATTCCATCCATCCTCGTCCATCCTTATCCATTCCAATCTCCACCATCCATTCCATCCATTCCATCCGTCCATCCTTTCCTCCATTCCTTCCATCCATGTCCTTCCATCCGTCCCTCAGATCCATCCATCGTCCATCCTTTCATCCACTCCGTCCAGCTCCCAGGTCCATTCTCTCATTTCCATCCATCCATCCATCCATCCATCCTTTCCATTCCTGGCTCATTCCATTTCCATCCATCCTCTTCTTCATCTCCTTCCATCCTCCGTCCGTCCATCCTTTCCTTCCTTCCATTCCATCCATCCATCCATTCATCCATTCCATTCCAATCTCCTCCATTCCATCCATCCATCCGGTCCTTCCTTCCTCTCCTTCCTCACTCCGTCCATCCTCCATCCGTCCGTCCTCCGTCCATCGTCCAGGCCATCCATCTCCGTCCATCCATTCCATTCATTCCATGTCCATTCCTCGGTCCATCCATCTTCCATCCACTCCGTCCATCCGGGCTCCGGCCGCTCCGTCCTTCCTGCTCCATTCAAGATCCATCCGGTCCATCCGGTCCATCCGGGTCTCCTCCATCCGTCCGGGCTTTCCTCCATTTCCTCCGTCTCCATTCCATCCATTCCATTCCCTCATTCCATTCCATCCGGTGTCCTCCGTCCTCCGTCCTTCCATCCGGTCGTCCATCCATCCATCCTTTCCTCCGTCCATTCCATCACTCCATCCTCCAGCTCCATCCAGAGATCCATGTCCGTCCATTCCTCCGCCCTTTCCATCCCGGTCGTCGTCTCCGAGATCCCGTCGGCGTCCGCTTTCTTTCATCCATTCATCCGTGGTTGGGGGGTAGTAAGGAGTGCCCACATATGCTGGTGGGTCTTGAGGCGTTCCATACATCGGTGGTGGTTAGGGGTTGTGGACTATAGTGTGTGGTATTACACGATGGTCCGTCTGGCTGATGGGAACATCGAGGTTTGTCACAGCCAAAATCGCCGCGAGTTTTGGCATGTCGGGAATCACAGTGTATAAGTATCCTGACGATGCGTAGATGAGGTCATATTGTTGAGCCCCATGGCGATGGCTTCCTCTTCAGATTGTGGGAAGGTGGAAGCTACATCCTTACCAAGGAGGAAGCTGATAGTGATCTAAAGGAAACCAGTCGAGAGCATTGTTGTCTTGATTGGTTTCTACTTTACACAAACTCAACGTCACCTACATATACTAGATAATTGACAATGGGTGGTAGGGGCCTGTTTGAAGTTAGGCAGTAGTTCTAGACGGCTGTCATGGATGGGTAATTGGAAGAAATTTAGGAAGGCTTTGGCCAAGGATTCAAAGGTCGTGTGGGACCCATATTTTTTTCTTCGACATACCATTTTAGGTAGGCGGTGAGTGTGCGTTGAAAAAGACGCGGTCTGACGGAATCCTCCATGATGCTATTTGACACCACCATAGATGAAAGGTCATGATATGATTGGAGGGATCTTCTCCTGCCTTTCCCACATGAACTTTGGGTATGTTGAAGAAGTTTGGTTGGCATTGCAGGCCATGTGGCGTCATGCAATGCAGGATCATTGGTGAGCTTGGTGAGATCGAGAATGTTGAGAGAGAGGCCAAGTATGGCATCGTAGTGGGGTAGGAGAAATGTTAGTTCCGACCATAGTGTGTTGTGCACGACCCTTGATGGGGACTAGGTGGGTTGGTGCTCCCTCCCTTGAGAGGAAGTGGGTCCCTCTAAGCTTAGTGCAAAAGAAGGCAGTAGTATGTGACCTTGGGAATTGGACCCAAGTAAGGTAGAACAAGCAAAGCTGATCCTAAGATGGTAACACTCCACGGGGTGTGTGAAGTAGTCTTAGATGGTGGAGATGCGACCCGAGATACTCCCCCCTAAAATAGGAGGAAGGTTGAGCGGACATCGTGAGCGGCGGGGGTTAAATGAGTTCTATGGTGCCAGACTAATTGTGTGAAATATGCAACAAGTGGTGAGAGAAAATATAGAACCAAAGAGCCTTTTTTGCTGTGACAATCTTCACAATATATATATCAAAAAGTCAAAATTTATGTTAGAATGTGCATCATACATAAAATGAACAAGAAGCATATATGTAGGTAAGAGGGTTTTGTCAGCGTGGGGGAATCAAAGAAAGCAAATGCTACCGTGTCCTAGAAGACGTCGCGTCCTTCCTCTCAAATATGCTGGATCTTCCATTAGCTCTCCTTGTTAAAAGGGTCTGAAGTCACTGAAGAGACAGTGAAAGGATAAAATATTTGGTTATAATGAGGGGTAGAGGAGTGCAATATCCAGAGAAAATTTTGGCGATACCTCCCAATAGCCACACAAAATCCAATCAGGTGCGATTGCAACCCACAACACTTACACAGGTAGATGTCCTAAAATTGGTCACTAGGTACCTCGGTCAATGTGAAACATTTAGATTACTAGAGCCCTAAGAAATGGAGTCCGCAGAGAATTTGGATCCAGATCCAAAGGCGGAGTGCCTGAGGAGACGCCATGAGACTCATTGGACCTTGGCCTTCAAGCCTTCACGGGTATCTCCATGCCATATGGTGATTGGAGCCATTTGGACTTGGAGAGTTTGAAAGTTCCCACATTTGTCAACTTCTATGTTTGAAATTGTGAGGAAGCGAGATAGCAGGGGGTTATTTGGATGCCTACCCACAGGATCCTACCTAGTCTAAAATTTTCTTTCGGCACCTCTTGTGGAGGAGACCTTAGTGAGTTGTTTAGGAAATTTTTTAGATGAAATTTTTTTGTGAAGTTGGGGGTAAAAACCAACCTCGTTTGAATAAAAAGTGGGAGTGGATAGTCAATCAAGAAAGATGGGGTGTTTTGAGGAATCCCTTTGGAGGAAACCTGCTTAGACCACCATGATGTTTTGAGATGAGGCTATGTGAGTGTAAAAAGTGGCTTTTGTGTGTGAGTGAAAGTGTACCAAATTTTAGTTATTTAGATGTCACCTTGCAATATGTGGACGTAAACGGTCCTTACGAGAGTTTGATTACCTAAATAAGCTAGATGTCATTGGGTACAACCTTACTGAATTTTAAAAAGCCTAAGAAACTAGCATATGGACATTATTAGTCCGTTACTATCCTTTATCCCTATGTGTGAGTTAATCTAGAAAAACATGAAACTAGCCTAGATTGAACAATGGGCATGTGTGGAGCCGTTGAAGCACCAAAACTCTCTAGTTTTCTGATCTAAGAAAATAAAATTCAAACACTATTCTAACTTTGGTGACATGTGGGCATGTATGGGCCATTACAAGAGTGTGTTTGACAAAATGGAAACTAAGAGGGGTCTCAAAGAGCCATTTGTCCTCTCGTAAAAGTTTTGAAAATTTTGTTTAAAGGAGATGAGATCGTTTTCATAAACCCTTTCTGGTTCTCAAGATGGCTCAATGGCATGAAAGAACATACTTTCCAAAGATTTTTACTTGCAATTTCTGGTCCCAAGATGTGAGTTTAGATGTGAATAGAAATGATGTTCAACTTAGATTTGTAAGAAACCAAAGCAAACCATCCACCTTGACAAAAACTGAGAAATAAAGGGGAAAATGATTTTTTTTTTATCCACCTAAATTCCCCTATGTTTGCTTGATTATCCCCTTGATAAGTTGAAGTCTAAGTGGTCTGATGTTTAGAGCATGCATATCATCATTCTTAACAAAGGAAAATGATTTTCCCCACACCCAAGAGCTTATAATGAAAATTTCGGTTCAAATGTCGCATTCTTGTGTGGACAAAGGCATATATGGTACGCTTCTAACGTCTTGTGAAATGAAGTACAAAGCTTACACATGCCGTCTGTACTTTGTTAGATTGGAATACCCATGGCCTTTGTGTCAAAGAGTCGAGGAGAAAAGAAAGAGAATCTGGATGGATTTCTCTCAATTTTCTTATGAATTGACTGGTTAGCATGTCGACAGAGGCCGGTTTGTGATCTTGCAAGTTAATGAAATCAAAGGAAAGCAAATAAAGACCAAATGAGGGAGTAATTTATACCTTACTCCCCAGTACACGATTGTCGATCTGTTTACACCCAATTCGTCACTAGGTGAGCAAATTAAGAGTGCCTACATGCCCAGTTAGACTCTGCTTAAGAGCATGGCAATTTATGTAAGGTAAAAGGTTAGAAAGAAAAACAACAAGCTATTAACAAGAATTAAACTAAAATAATAAAGGCTATGAGCACTTATAAAACAAATGGAAAATGAGACCATTGGGTCAATATCATGATGCATAAGCTTATCTGTTTGATGAAATCCAAAGTCACAAAGAAGAAGGGGACTTGGGTCCCTTCTTTCCCCAATGGAAGGCTCTTGAGGCCCTCAACTGATTTCATCCACATTTCATCTTTTCAAAGAAAAGATGAAATGTGGTTGAAATAACTCAAGCTTATTCACTCAAGAGGGGGGTGAATAGCTCTATGAAATCTGACTTATGGCAAACATTACCCGAAGAATGGGTCCTTAGCAATCTCAACAGAATAAGATTATGAAGAATTCCTTGAGAAATGGTGGTCATTCATGGCTTTTCATAGCCCATCATTGGGTTATTATGCTGACCTCTTTTGAATGTGAAAGAGAGGCTCTTTAGGGCATAGTGGAGTCTTTGACCAGCCCACCATGAGGATTGAGCTGGATTTGGTGTCAAATCGGCGCAGGAGCTGATCCATTTAGTGGTTGGGGGTAGACCAATTCAATAAATCACCCGGCGGATTTAGCGGTAGCCCATGGGTTCAGCCCTACTTATTTCATGCCTTATTGCACATATGCAGCGCTTTGTCTGCATTACTATTCACAGCGCTCTGTGGCAGCGCACTCAGAATGATGTAAAGCCCTTAAATTTTTATCCATTTTTGTATAGTTTTGACCTCTTTTTGTAATGTTGTGGCATTAATCCTATACCATGAATGACTCAATCTGTTTTGATGATGTGGAGTTCTTGTCTCCGTGTGCAAATTTGATGAAAATAACACGGGATCCATGGCGATCCATTGTTCTTTGTCTACAAGAGGTCCTCCATCTTGAGCTTCCATAGCTCAAGTTTTCTGGATTGAACTTCTCTATCTCGATTCTAGATGGGCTTTCGCCATTCCTCTTACTTTACTCGAATCTCCTCACATAGCTCCCGAACCAGTTTATCAGGACCAAGATAAACTTGATCCCATCAACAGAGCCAAACCCTCGACCAACCAAGGCGTCCCTCACGAGATCAAAAGCGTTATACGATACCACATGTAAGTTTTAAACTGCGAAGTAAAATGCATGTGCCGATTCTTAAGCAATATAGAATTTAATCAATGGCTCATATTACATAGAGTTACCGCAGAGATTTTTCACCGAAACCCTCAATAGAAAACCTTTCTTATTTTCATTATATACGATTTCACCATTAAATACATACAATATGTACAATGTTTTAGGTATTCCATAGATACCAAGGCAATCCCTTAATCCAAGATTAATTTGCAAATAAAATAAAAATGTAAAATTAGGATTTAGGCGTTTTATTAGTATCACGATACCCACACACACACACATCACCGAGATATAACATACCCAACAAATCAAGCATGAGTATCTATTTGGGTTAAATCCATACCTTTAATCGGCTACAATGCTCAGATTGAAACCCTTATCATGATCTCATTTCCGAGCTCTTTCTCTTATTCTCTTCTCTCTTTCTTCTAACCACTCTTGTTCCTATGATCTACTCCTTGGCCCTAAATCATATCAACTTCCACTTATTCATACTTCACACTCCTTGGCCCTAAATCATATCAACTTCCACTTATTCATACTTCACACTCACATATACTCTTCAATTTGATAAAATAATTATACTAGTTTTCAAAATGGTTTTTATGCCCATAGAAAGATCAAAACTGTGGTATAATCCCATAGTGTTTTTATTGACCATGTCAAGACCTTGATCACGTCAAGAGACTTTCAGGTTTCCTTCCATAATAAAATACTTAATATGTGAATTCAATATTATCGAAATCTCGAGATCCTACAGTTAACACATTATTACTAGAATTTAAGTTATTACTGGAATCCTGAATTCCTATATTTCAACAGTTATTACCAAAATCCTAAATTCTTGCAGTCAACACGTTATTACCAGAATTTTAGTTATTACAAGAATCTCGAGTTCCTGTAGTTCAAAAATTATTACTATAATCTTGAATTCTTGTAGAAAAACATGTTGGAGACACACATACTAGAAGCTACACTACATCACTCAACCAATGACCTCAATAGCACCTCATCAATGCTGCCACATCAACAATCACTTTGACATCAATGACACATCACTGTCACACCCACAACCACTTTTAAATCAATGAAAACACTTTCTCAATAGATAATTCCAAGGTTAGGATGAGAGGATTGATTGTGACTCCTAGATCTTTCAAGACTAAATACCCCTCAACCATTTGATTTCAGCTTGAAGGTAGGGTAAACTGTTGCATGTATCCATAAAGAGTCAGTTTAGTGGCCATTCTATTAGGTTCATACATGGGTGGATCTTACAGGAGGGATGGCACTTGAGACAGATTTGTTTTGGCCATTGGGATTGCATCACCCTTTTTCTTCTAGTTATATATATCTAATTCATAACTTAACTCATTACCAAGTGGATTTCATGACCTCTTGAAGTAGGTTTTTGGAAGGCCATCATTCAACTCTTTATTCTCTTTTCTCAGTGGGCCTCACAACCATTTTGATGAAAGGGTTTGGAAGAGTTGTAGTCTAGGACCATTTGAGATATTTTAGTTTATATTTGGGCCAGAGTATTTTCATTTTATAGGATGGAAGATTCAAGTAAGAAATTAACCTTGTGATTCAAACACACTTGGAACCACTTGTTGCACCACCTAAGTATGTAGTGTCTTAGTTTGATCACTTATTTTCTTAATTGTTTTTTATTGATAATTTATTTCTTTGATTGATTAATTGAATCATTGAAAGAGGTATTAATACCTATGAATAATTTCACCCCCTTAGAGACTATATTATAGGCTCCAAGGCCTTCCTCCATTTGGCATTCCTGGTTGTGTTTTATCTACCACTCATAGGGTTAGAATTGAATCAATAGGGCCTCCTAACTCCTCATTGGGTTTGTCGTCTTTGAAATTGAAAATATCATCTTAATTGGATTCAAAAAATCCATCCCCTTTGATTTCATCTAGTTTAGGTGTACCTGGAGTTAGTATCCCCTTAACTAGTTTATCTCCATCTAACTTGAATTTCCATCATGGCTGGAACTAACCAAAATAAAATCCATCTCCAAACTCAAACTCAACTTGATTTACCTTATATGTCTAGGTTGAATCTTCCCAAATCAACCAAGCTCATAAATGATCCTCTTTGATACGACCCTACTTGGTTGAACATGTTGACCAAGTTTTCCTTCGATATCCCTAAGTTTGAGGGATGCGCTGGAGAGGACCCCTCCAATCATATCATGTCATTTCACCTTTGGTGCTCATTAAAAAATATCAAGTATGACTCGATTAATCTTAGGTTTCTCTAACACACCCTCACAAGTGTGGAAGACAAATGGAATAATGATTAGCCTACCAATACCTATAGAACCTTTGATTTCATTTCCAAAGTATTCTTGAACTTTTTTAGTGACTATTTTACCATGATGTAGGAATTGAGATCCTTATTATCTTTAATCAGACTACTATGACCCATATCACTGACCAATATCCATGAATGACATAGGAAACATGGTTTGTGTAAATTCAAAGTTATGACATATTCCTAATTGATTGGTTCTTGAATTCCTTACTTCCTCCTATAGCCAAAGACATGCCCAAAATGGATAAGAAATCCGTCCAAAAAGTGTAATAGTATGACCTAATCTATCAATAGTCAAGGTATTTGTACACCATCCTTCCCAAAGCTCCTTTATATCGCTTAGGTGACTTGGATACACTGGGAAAATCCCATGTTGTTGATGGTGTTAATAGGTCTCTTTCACAAAGTCATTTGTACCCTTATCACTCTGGACCTAATGTTTTTGGTAAAACATATGGTGGAGATAATGTTCCCTATTCCCCACCTCCTGTATTTTTTCCTCGATGTCTTACAATTATCCTAATCATCCACTAGATACATCTCATCCATGCCCTAGGTAGGAGTTAGAACACCTTATTTAGGTCCTCCTATGCTTCAACATGTGCATGGTCATACTTGTACTAATTCCTCTTGTAGTGGGGTCTCCATGGAATCCTATTATTGTTTTATTATCCCTCCATGAATAACCTCAGTACCTCCAGGTGCAATACCTCAACCCCTAGTCAATGTTGGTCGAGGTGATCCCTCTTCATAAGGTTAGGTTTATTCCCAACCTAATGTTCCTAAAACCCAAACTATAATATAACAATAATAATAATAAGAAGAAGAAAAATAAGGGTAAGGAAAAAATGACCAGAACTAAAATTAAGGGAACCATGGTAACCAAAATCACTTGCCCAATAATGCTAGAAGTAGTCACAATGATGGAAATTAGAATCAAGATCATAATTCCCAATCCAAAAAAGGAATTAACACTAAAATTCATAGTGATCAACCTTGCACTCTTTGTGATGTTAATGTACATTACACTCATTATCATCCACTTATACTTGAGTTGCTTCAATTGAAGGAATAAACCGATAAATCCATAAATGCACCAAATTAGCATGTCATTCAACCTAAATCTCATTTGTCATTGCAACCAACTATGTTGTGCAACCATTTTCCAAATCAATAATTTATATCTACTCTATAGGCTATCTTTTCTTGGTAACCCACAAATCCTAACCCTTTGAGAGATTGTAACTTCATATCCTATACATGAACTCGGTGGATGTTAGTCTTTCAACTTCAACCCACTAGTATGGAATGCCCCTTGAAGCTCTTCCTACTAAATATAATGAACCTATATCAATTAGTAATGTATATTTATATATTCCATGACCTAATACCAATATTTCTTGAAGGTGACAAAGGTTCCTTTATTTTGCACTACCCATAACCCCCATTCATGGGCTGCCCATAGTTACAATGCAATTGATGATTTAGCTCAGTACCCTGTGGCTATGTCATCTCAAAAGTTTTACATACTTGTCCTCCACAATATAAATATTCACTATTTTCATTAGGTGCGATCGATCCTTTGGATGATAGGATGATCACCTTTGATATTTGTAATACCCCAGGTTTTTGAGCCCCATATTAAATAATGTATTTTGTTAATCTATGAAAGGCCATAGTGTCCAAACAATTAAAAGAGGCCAGTTTTCCTAGGAAATGTAATGTTTTGATCATTATTAATAATAAATACATCATTGGCTGCTAGATGGACAAGGACAAGAGTTATAGGGGGCTATGATTCCACAAGAGAGGGGGCTTGAGGGGCTAAGTATTTATTTTATATTTTATCTACCCATAATTTTTTAATGGAGAGGAGTGGTTACGTGAGATTATTGGGGAAGGCCATGTGGTTCTTGATTTACAAGTAAATGTATAAACCCATATTGTGGGTTGTTTGGGGGCTTCTTATTCACTGAATCACTCACTCACTCATTGTTCATTGTTCACACCTTTCATTTTGTTCTCTCTCTCATTCTCTCTTTCACCCACTCTTCATTATTCATTCCTTTTGATCTTGAATGGGGAGAGAAACACGAATTGTGGAGAGGATCCATGGTTTGTTTGGAAGTAGTGACTGCTGGTGTATTCCAGCCATGAATTAATGCCTGTATTTCTGAGATGCATTGGCATATGTTAAGTTTTCCCCACAACTACGAATCTTGGGAGTCCTAGCATGGACATTCTTGACCAGATGCACTGGATCCCTGGGAGGAGGTGGAAAACTTGAGGGACTCCTTGGTAGAGAAGGGGGTCCATTCTCTTAGGTTGTGCAGGATGGGTAGAAGAGAGATAGTGTACTTTGGATTCCCGTGTGTGCTGAGAATCCTGTGAGAGCTTGAGTGATGACTAGTTTGGGAAGCTGAGTGACACTTTGGAACCATCCTTGTGGAATCATAGCTCTGGCTCGAGAGTGACATTGTTGTTGATACTTGAAACAACAATGTCTATGATTAGGTAGAACATCCTTGGTTTGCAACCAGTTGGTGATTCATTTCATTAAAGATAAGTGCTCTCTCTGTCATGATTTCATTTACTTGTATATTTATTTCCGCTGTGTATTTATTTATTTATGAAATTCATATCTATACTATGCATTCTTGCTGGTTATTGCTATGCACAACATATGGTTCATTTATTTTATATTGTAGCTTGAATCTTGATCTATGCATGTGAATATTTCATGCATCTTTATTAATTAAAAATTTGATCAGAATTTGAAATTAGTTCAGAAGTGGGCTTGAAGTAGCATGCCCGACCTGTGGCTGGCTGGGTACGATATAGATTGGTATTAAAGCTTCAGGTTGAAACACCAGACTGGAATGGGCTAGAAATTTGGACAAGGTATTATGTTTAAAAATGGATATTTCCTTGCGATTTAAAGCTCAAGAAAGATAGCACTATAGAGATCGCACATAAGCCAGAGCGTCGTGTAGAAAGTGATCCTTTGTGAAGGATCGCAAAGTTGTGGCCATCCCTTTTGGATCTAGGGAGCGATCACATCCATTGATCGAAGCCAAGAAAGAGATGGAAAACTCTAGAACTTCGTCGCTTCGGTGATTATGGGAGATAGGGCAGAAGCATGGAAAATG
This sequence comes from Picea sitchensis, assembly GCA_010110895.2. Lineage (NCBI taxonomy): Eukaryota > Viridiplantae > Streptophyta > Pinopsida > Pinales > Pinaceae > Picea > Picea sitchensis. The sequence goes on from SNQJ01S0039725.1 coordinate 33,510, forward strand.
CCAAAGTCGCGAAGTCCCGCCAACTGTCCGATCTGATAGGAGGTTCGGCTGAAATATCAGTCGTTGGTTAGGGTCATTCGAAGTTGACCACTTAGGGAAGTTAACTTTGGGAGAATCAAACCATTTTAGAACTACTATAACCTRGAGTCCTGGAGTGCCGAAGTCCCGAAATCCCATCAACCATTAGATCAAGGGAATAATTCAAGAGYAATGCAAGCCGTTAGATATGGAGAAGAGACGGTGGAACATCTGTTGGATTGATGACGTGTTGTATTCCATGTGGATGGGGTACTGTGTGGGGACACTTKCCACCTATATTCAATACCTTTTGGACCATAACTTGTTCATTTTTGAGTGACACGTGGCACAAATTCCATGGGTCCACATCACCATAGGTGACATCAACATGCCATGTCATCTCCGGGAGTATGGCCTTCGGGGGTGTCTAATGTCTCTACCAACAAAAGTTTCGAAGATCAAAGTCACGAATTCACACAGACCATCAATGTAAGATCCCTTCGGGACCTTTCTCAACCGTTAGATCAAGCAGTGGAAGGATGGCATAAGAACTTCAACAGATATCACTCTGGGGGAGTTGAACGACTCAGGAGTTTTAATATCCCGTAGTCCAAGAGTGATGAAGTCTTGAAATGAATAAGGACCATCCATCCTGACGCTTGATTAAGTCATGGCCATTGGATCAACAGTGGAAGGATATCATAAGTGGAGGCGTTAACGACGGTAAGCGACCATCATCACTTTATGTCCGCTTCGACAGGTATCAATCTGGGGAAGTTGAAAAACTCGAGAGTTGTAATGTACCAGAGTCCTGGAGTAGCGAATTCACCTGGTCCATTGATCTGAGACCCTATGGGAGTTCTCGTGACTGTCCAATTTAACAGTGGAAGGATAGGGTAAGAGCTTCGATGAGTATCACTCCAGGGGAGTTGAGCGAATTAGGAGTTGTAATGTTTCGTAGTCCCGAATTGATTAAGGCAGTCCATCTCAACATCCGATTAATTCATGACCATAGATCTAGTTGAAGCCTCCATATGAGTCGAGATTGTCCAGTTGACAGGAGATCAAATCTCGACCATTTGATATGCTAGTGGAGCTAATAGAAGGGTTTTGATGAAGTTTACTTTGGGAGAAGTTGGAATATTGAAAAGGGAGAATAGATGAAGGCCAAAGTTTGAAGGACTTGGTCCTAGCAACGATCTCATGATAAGGTAAAGGGGTCGATTATAGGCATGAAGGGCCTAGTATTAACCAATCCCTTAGACATTGTGTTCGAACAAGATCCTATGTAGAAGAATATAGAGGAAGGCGCTAAAGAATGAATAAGCCCGTGGTTTAGATCCATGGTCACAAGGAAAGTGGATTGAAGGAAGTGCTTGTGCAGAATTCAAATTCTGTACCAGTTAAAGGAGTTGTGGAATATTTTGACAAGATCCTATTGAAAAACAAAAGAAAAGGGGCTGAAAGTGATTTTTTTCGGGAAGCCATAACTTTCAACTCAAATATCGAATTGGGGAAAGATTACATTCATTGGAAAGATGATTCATAGTAGGATAACATGGAAAATGATAATATATTATTCTTGAATTGAGAATAAAAAGGCCGTGTTGCATTGTTTAGCAATTTTTTATTTATAATATGCATAATTCTAACAAAATAGTTGCTTGCACATTTTGCAGAATTAGGGGGTGTAAACATATCAGTTCGGTATAAGAATGAATATTCAAGAAATGGAAGAAGGAGAGGGAGCTTCCATCCATGATAAAGAGGCCAAAGGTCAAAATATCAATGTTGGTAATGCAGATACATAATCCAATAGACACTAGGGCAGAGGGGAGCAAGAAACATTGATAGAGACTGCGAGAAGCCTAAAAATAGAAGTGTATAGTTACAAAGAAGACCATGAGAGACTAATAAGATAATAAAATCAAATAAATGATCAAGTGATGAAAATATTAAATCAGTTGCAGAGGAAAACAAAGAATGGATCAAACTCAAAACAAGAGGAAGAGGGAATATGTCATGAAAGAAGAGATGACTGCATAAGAACTGGTTATTCAAGAAGTGCTAGAAGAAATCATATGCATCACTTACCTCCCAAATCAACAAGGAAATTTTATGCATCTGAAGATTCCATAAGTAGTCCAGAGGTGTCTCTTGTTAGGCACCAAAGAAGGAGACATGAATTGGACAATTTGCAAGGATATCTGAGGAAGCTTAAGCCACCATCCTTTGATGGCGAAAGAGAAAGAAAAGATGATGCCGAGGCATAGTTTCTTGGAATCATGAGGTATTTTCAATTGCATAACTACTCATCAAACCTAGAAGCCATAATTTACACATACCATTTACATGGGAAAGTTGCTATGTGGTGGGATTAGTTGAAGCAAGTTGAGCACATTAATGAGAATAGGATCACTTGGAAGCAGTTCAAGAAATATTTTCGAAAGGAGTACCTTTCAGATCACTTCTATGACAAGAAAATGCAGGATTTCTTTGAACTCAGGCTGGGAAGCATGACCACGATAGAGTATGTAAAGAAGTTTGTGGGGCTGCTAAAATATGTGGGGTTTATAAAAGATGAGAAGGTGAAAGTACAAAGGTTTTTGAGTGGATTTCCATCCTTTTATAAAGAGAAGATTCAATATGATGAACCTAGGACTTTGAATGAGACCATTAGGAAGGATAAGTAACTATATGAGTAAGGAAAGGGCAAAGAGTATTTACAGAAATCTTGGAAGGATAAGAATAAGGAGAAGTATTATCAGAGAAAGAAAGGATTAAAAACTCCTTTTAATAGAAATATCCCAAATAAAAATTGACCTGGCCAGTATGCTAAGGATGAATCCAAGAGAGAAGACTCCTTGGGAAAAAGCGGAAGACCACCAATCCAATGTTGGGGGTGCAAAGAATATCACATGTACAAGGATTTCCATCATATAAAGGACAAAGTGAAGACCATGCAAAACATCTAAGAGGCTACAATAGTAGAAGACATGGGAAGAATATATGCAACCTTAGATGATCGACAATGAGAGTACCAATCCAATATGATCTAGGTGGAAGGTAAAATCATTAATAATCCTGTTTCTATTTTAGTTGATCAAGGAGAAAGTCATTGTTACATCAATCCTAAAATAGTGGATATATTACATTTGGAGAAAAGTAACCTTGAAAAATGAAGTTTTGTTCAGCTAGCCATTGGAACCAAAAGGAGAATCCATGATATGGTCAGAGGTTGTTCCATAAGTATAAATGGTGTGAATACTAAGGATGATCTAAATATTATACCATTGGGGTCTTATGATATTCTAATTGAATGGATTGGTTGGACAAGCATGATGATGTCCTAGATTCTCATAACAAGACATTTACATGTCTTGATGAAGAAGGAAAACAAAGCACTATGAAAGGAGTTCCAAGACCCATCTCTATAAGGGAGATTTCATCCTTACAACTGAAGAGATGTTTCATAAAAGGATGTCAATTGTATGTAGCCCATGTGGAGGAACCATAAAATACAAAGGGGCCAAGCCTTGAAGAATTTTTGGTACTACAAGAATTTGAAGATGTATTCCAAGAAATACCCGGGTTGCCACCAGAGAGGGAGATAGATTTCTATATTTATCTAGTGCCAGGATCTACCCTGGTATCAAAAAAACCTTATAGAATGAGTACACAAGAATTAAAAGAATTGCAAATGCAGTTGGAATAATTGTTTCATGTCAAGGTAAAGTAGATGTAAACATAATTTAACAAGCTACATGTCAGTTGCATGTTAAAGTAACTATAAATAGAATTTAAGAAGTTACATGTGAATTGCATGTCATCATGAGATCCTATGTGAGTTGCATGCCATCATGAGATCCTCATTAAAAAACATAGAAGAGTTAATTGGAAGATCACTTCTAGGAATACTAATCAGTCGATCTAAAGATAATAAGTCGAGGTCAGTGAAGCCTAGTGAAGGAAGAAGTTTGCAAGAGCTGAGCGTACATAGAAAGAATTACAGATCCAAGTGCTTTGCGTAAATCCACATGTTTAAGGAGGAAAGGCACGTACATCCACGATATTCAGTAAGGAAAAGCACATACATCAGCGGACATGCACTCTATGAGTCACAAACCTATGAAGCAAAATTGTTGAAGATTAGAGATCTGAAACCCAGGTCAACTATAGGTTGAAGGTATGTCTTCCTATGTATGTTAGGGTGTGTATTTTGAAGAAAGAATGAAAAAATATGTCTTAGTGATTCATAAGAATTTTATTTGGAGAACTCTCTTGTGGATCTTGGTATGAGGTATGAGTGGTTGTTGTCTTGATGAGATATCAAAATCAATAGTAGCAAAAAAAGTATCGAAAATAGAAGCAACAATAGGTTATTAGTTACAATGACATAGGTAGTGACAAGTTGGTCTACATTTGTATTTTAGGGCAATTGGATGGGGCAAGGAAAGCGGGTTGTAGCCTCCTTCCGGTTGGAGCCGATAAATTAGGGAGTTAAAGCTTCCTTCAGGTTGCATCCTATAAATAGGGGGTTGGATCCTCCTTCTAGTTGTAGCTAGAGAAATAGGAAGTTGGTTCTTCCAATGGATGTATGATTTGATAAATAATAAAATCATTCTGTGTTTTTTCTCCTGCATTGGGTTTCCACGTAATATTCTGGTGTACTGTGTTTATGTGATGTTTATGCATTGAATTATGGTGTTGATAAACTATTGAAAATTATTGGAGGTTTTATATTGGGATTAAAAGTACTAATTGTGATCATACTGATTCACGCCCCCCTCTCAGTATTCCAACAATTGGTATCAGAGCAAGTCCTTCAAGAAGCAGTCTAATCACTGGAAGGAGATCATGGAATACACTAAGATTGGAGCACCGATGTTTTAAAGTTAGAACTATAAATTATGGAATAAAATGATGAAAATATTTTTACATGAAAAAGGATCTGATGTTTTGCAATCAGTAGTAGACGAGTATAAAGAACTATCCACTCCCCCAACCAACAGAGATGGAAAGAAACTCAATGAAAAAAACTCAAAGGCTAAAGGTACCATTATGAGAAGTCTAGTTGATTCACTATTTGTCAAGGTTATGCATTGTGACAGTGCAAAGGATATTTGGGATAAACTGCGAAATATTTATGAAGGAGATTCCAAACTTAAGGGAGATAAGATTCAAATATTCAGGGACAAGTCTGAACAATTGAAGATGAAGGAAGATGAAGAAATTGTATCCTACCTTCTGAAAGTTGACGAAATAGTTAATACTATTAAGGGATTGGGAGTAGAAGTTGATGAATCAATGATTCTTCAAAAGGTATCGAGGTCTATGTTGGAATATTGAGAGGGGGTGTGTATCAATATTAGCACAATTAGTACTTTTAATCACAATGTAAAACCTCCAATAAATACCATGAGCATTAAAAACACCATAATTCAATGCATAGACATCACATAAACACACTACACCAAAATTTTACGTGGTTACCCAATGTAGGAAAAAACCACATAATGCTTTTCTTATTTATAAAAGAGTACATTCATTGGAAGCACCAACTTCCTATTTCTCCATCTACAACTGGAAGGAGGCTCCAACCCCCTATTTACATGCTACAACCTGAAGGGAGCTCCAACTCCCTAATTTAACTAGCTTCAATTGGAAGGAGACTACAAACCCCTTTCCTTTCCCCGTCCAACCACCCTGAAATATAAATGTAGACCAATCTGTCTCTACCTCTATCATTGATAACCTGTCGCTGCTGTTGTCTCTTATATTTATGCTACTGCTACTGATATCAATATCTAAACAAGACTACACCCACACACACCTCATACCAAATTCCACAAGAGAGTTCTCCAAATCAAATGCTTATGAATCACTAAGACATACATGTTCCTGATTGCTTTAGAATACTCACCCTAACACACACATGAAGACATACCTTCATCCTATAGTTGACCTGAGTTTTAGATCCTTGATCTTCATAAATTTTTCCTCACAGGTTCGCGAATCTATACACTGTCTACTCATGAGTATCTATTATATTCCTCACTGCAGCCCACAAATGTATGTGATTTTCCTCCTGAAAGCCATGGATTTACTCAAACAACCCCTGTATGAAAATTATTTTGTGTACTCTGCAAACTTCTTACTTCACTGGAATTCTCTTCCTTTGACTCACTGACTCGAATATCCAACCTGTATTCTTAGAAGTGATTATCGAATTAACTCTTCTTTGTGTTTTAATGAGGATATAATGATGACATGCAACTCACATGAAACGCATAATGACATGCAACTCACATGCAACTTTTTAAATTATGTTTACAATCTCATGATGACATGAAACTCACTTGCAACTCACATACAACTTGTTAACTTTTGTTTACAATTACTTTACCATGCAAATGACATGAAAATTGTTAACTTCTGTTGACAACTACTTTAACTTGACATGCAACCTATTAACTTCCTGTTCAAGGGTTTAAATCAATGACAACCAATCTTTCAAAAATTCAATGACAAATAATCTTTCAACAATTAACCTTTCAACAATACCCCCCTTTGGCATTGTTGGCAAAACTTAGACACAACACTTATCATGCTCATGTTGGCTCCCCCTGTCTTCATGCCTCTTCTATTCCTTTCCATGCCTCTRTTTTTCTCTCCCCCTTTGACATCAATGGAAAAGGATGACTTCTCCTTGGGGATCCTCCCCCTGTCTGTAAGCCTCTGATCTCTATTGATGTTTCTCTTCATGGTGTTTCCTCATGTACATATTTGATAACAAGTATTCAAAAAAATAATTCAAGTATTTCATGATTACTATTTCTCTCCCCTTGTTGTATTGTGCCAACTTCCATGTAGATCACTGTGGATATGAAACTACTCCAAGTTTCTGTCGAAGATACTCAAAAGTCTCCCTCAAAACAGGTTTGGTGAAGATATCTGCAATCTCTTATTTTGTCCCAACATACTCTACCTTGATGTTCTTCTCTGTAACCTATTCCCTTAGAAAGTGAAACTTGATCGGAATGTGTTTCATCTTGGAATGCATCATTGGATTCTTAAAGATACTTATAGCACTAGTGTTTTCAAAAAATATTGGAATAGGATTGTCATATTCCACTTGTATGTCCTGAAAAATTTGCTTCATCCGGAGAACCTGTGCACAACATGCTACTACTGCAATATACTATGCTTCTACTGTGGACAACGATAGTGAAGACTGTTTCTTGCTCAATAAGGATACCATAAAATCACCCAAGTAGAAGGCTACTCCACTTGTAATTCTATCATCACCACTTCCTTCCAAATCCACATTTGTGTATGAAATTAGGGATAGATCATTCTATTTTGGATACCATAATCCATAGTCTTCTGTTCCTTTGAGATATCTAAATATTCTCTTTATTTCCATAACATGCGATTCCTTCGGTGCTGCTCGAAATCTTTCAACCTGTCCATCTGCTTGCATCACATCCAGTCTGGATGTTGTTGTTGGAGCATAATCCTAACTTACATTAGTTTATACCTAGATTAGAATCATATATCTTGGTTAATACATTAATTTACACTTTATTTCACCTAATTTGGCCACATAGAGAAGAAGGGCGCCTCATCCCTAGATTTTAGGGGAAACTGCTAATTTTAGATCAAGACTCAACTCCCGGTTCTTGATTTTCCTTGATTTATTCTTGATTTATCCTTGATTTATTCCAAATCCCCCATGAAAAACTCATATATTATTGGGGAATGTGCACCTCCTCTTTGAGCGAGAGATTTATTCCTTAATTAATGATTTTTGCTATTACTATTATTAGTAACTACTATTACGGGTTAGTTAAGTGAGTTGGAACTGCTTCTCTTGTCAGTTAAGTGAGATTAAGTGAGCTAATGCGCATCACTTGACTCTTGTGGAAATTAATGAGTGTGTGACATGTATCTTTAGTGGTCTAGGTCGAACTATGTGGTCTCCCTTAGCTTATGACACCTATTTTAGCTATTTCTAGCTTTTTTTGACTAGAATTTCTATGTTGTAAATTCTATATATTCTCCTCCTCTCTTCTTTTTTGAGGGCGATTGCTCATGTATATTCATTTGATTAATATAATTGTCTAGTTATGGAGCAAACAATTTCTCTCATCTCTTGAATATCAACAAATTGTTGTGTTCAATTTAACTAGAATTCTAGATCTATTAGGGTTTTTTGCAGGAATTCTAAATGGTATCAGAGCTAGATTGAAACTAGTGGATTGTACACATTTTATTTAAATTTATAGATCATAAGGAGATTGAATCAAGTGAGAATGTATCATCTCTCAGCCCACAAAGCTCATTCTAAATCCTTTCAATTTCTTCGAATGGGCAGAGATATAACCATAGAAGCAAGGGGCTCTTAGGGTAACAGTAGGGCAGGAGAAAGAGCAAGCTGTACCCAATGGAGAAGATAGAGTATTTCAATAAATTAGATGAAACAATTGGGCTGATATGCCTATCAATTTCCATTTATCTCCTCTTTCATTTCATTGGAACCACTACTCCTGATGTGGTCTGGAACACATTGGAAGGATTATTCGGCAAGTAGGATGCAATGGGAGTGCATCAAATGGAGAATGAACTCATATCACTAAATCCAATTCATTTAAGAAACCTGAAATAATTCTTCACCAATTTAAAATCCCTCCTCGTTGAACTTAGTACGTAATCGAGTCGCGAAAGGGGAAGAACAACTCATCTTTCAATTCTCTCGAAACTAGACCCTGAATATTCCGTATTTGTATCGCGTCTTTCAAACATCTAAATTATTTCGGGGAAAAATGGAAGAAATAGATCCATTGAATGATTTAATTGTAGCATTGACTCAAGATAAATCTAATTTATTCCAAATGGTTTCCATCAAGCATTCCAAGAACAAAGCACTAGCATTTCTTGATGCTCAAAGTGGTGGAAAGATAAAGGGAAAAGGAATGAGTAAATTTCTGAATGAGAAGAGGAGATTGACACAATCTTGAGAGAACTCTTGAACTAAGGGTAAAGAAGAAGAAGAAGAAAACTTTGACTACTGTTCCAAAGGTTTTCATCCTAAATAAAATTGCATAAGGAAGACTATTGATGAGATGGATAAGCAATTGTGTGACAACACAATCTCATGGTGCTAGAAAATGCAAAGAAGAAAGATGATAATAGAGCGAGAGAGAGCGAGATGGTCATGCTTTAATGGCTGTCACATCCACTCCATAAGTTTGGATCCTTGATTCAGGTGCATGGAACCATATGGCTGCATCCAAATATGAATTTTCCTCCATTAGAAGAAAGCACGGATCCCAAATTTACTTGGGAGATGCCACACCTGCAATGGTGTGCGGAGAAGGAATTGTTAATCTTGAAGGGGGATGCTTCGAAAATGTGCTTCATGTTCCCTTTATATCTGCAAATATTCTCTTGATATATCAGATCACTCATTCCATCTCTAGAAGGAAGGTGGAGTTCTCTCCAGACTCCGCAGTGATTACAGACATTTCCACAGGCTCACAACTTGCACCGCGAGATTCTGCAGATCACGGTTCTCGTTGTATTTCTTCTCCCACTTGTTCCTAAATATATTAGCACTATATTTCTATCAAAATATAATTATATAATTAGGTTATGGAATGAAATATTTGTCCATCTAAACTATAAGTACTTGCATCAACTCAACAAGGAAAACATGGTAGAAGGTTGCCATCTATTAAATTCACAATCGGTGTATGTCAAGGATACATTCTTGGCAAAAGCATCGGAAGAGAAAGTTTGAAAAGGAAGGCAGAGAGAGATTTTTCACCTCTTGGGATGATTCAAGGTGACATTATGGGCCCATTCCCGAAACCTTCAATCAATATACAACTACAACACCACTGATTACCATATACACACCTAGCGAGCGATTTGAAGAAACGGTCCTTAAAAGAGATGGAAAATTGTGTGCTCTCGAGTCGAAATCATTAGCTCCCAAACTATGGGCTGAAGCTATTAATTATGCAACATACATTCAAACTGGGTTCCCTGGAATCACTCAAAGGCACCACTCCCTTTTGAATGTTGGAACACATGAAAGCAAGAAAGTATTCCTTGCTGGTATTTTTGGTCCACGAGCATGGGCTCACATTCCGACAGATAAGAGGAAGGATTTGGAGCCTCGAAGTGTTGAATGCATATTTTTTTTTGGATATCCTGAAGGTTTCAAGGATATATATTTCTAGACTCTCTGCTGAGATTCATTTCTACTTTCGAAGTGTGAAGTTTGAAGGAGAATCATTGCATGATTTTTCACAAAACCTTGTCGAGGAACCGCTTGTTGTCAGTGATGAGGAGGTCGAGCACAGCACAATCAATTCAGGAATAGCGGTGGAGCATACTTTCAGGTTTGATGGGAGGGATGAGGGATCGGTCATGGTTTCTCCAACTGGAGTTACTTAACTTGGGCGGGAGAAACCATGAGATCTTGGTGAACTAGTCGGTGATCCCACGGATACAAGAAGGACTAGATCCCAGTTTTTTGGAGACTCGTCAGGCCACAGCTTATACAGACCTTTGCTTCCCCATGAAGTTTCTATGTTTCGCGGTTTTTGAATCAAAATTCACACTCACGGAAGGTTGCAAACATCTTCGCAAGTCCTTCCGCAGAAAATGATTTTCAGGCCTAATTTATGCTTTTGAATTGGTTGGAGACAGGTAGGTCACTTTTGCCCAGTCAGCATTTTTTTTTCCTCTTTTTTTTTTTTGGGGTTTTTTTTTTTTTTTTTTTTTTTTTTTTTTTTTTTTTTTTTTTTTTTACATGAGTACCTAATATGGCCGAGTTGTTGGGACTCAAATTTTTGTCATTACAGTTAGGCTAAAGGGGGAGTGTTGGAGCATAATCCTAACTTACGGTGGTATGTACCTAGATTAGACTTCTATATCTTGGTTAATACATTCAGTTACACTTTATTTCACCTAATTTTACCACATAGAGAAGAAGGGCACCTCATCCCTAGATTTTAGGAAAAGCTGCTAATTTTAGATTCCCCCATGAAAAAATCATCTCTTATTGGGGAATTCGCACTCCCCCATGAAAAAATCATCTCTTATTGGGGAATTCGCACCTCCTATTTGAGTGAGAGATTTATTCCTTAATTAATGATTTTTGCTGTTACTATTATTAGTAACTACTATTTCGGGTCAGTTAAGTGAGTTGGAACTACTTCTCTTGTCAGTTAAGTGAGCTTAAGTGAGCTAATGCACATCAATTGACTCTTGTGGAAATTAATGAGTGTGTGACATGTATCTTTAGTGGTCTAGGTCGAACTATGTGGTCTCCCTTAGCTTATGACACCTATTTTAGCTATTTCTAGCTTTTTTTGACTAGAATTTCTATGCTGGAAATTCTATATATTCACCTCCTCTCTTCTTTTTTGAGGATGGTTGCTCATGTATATTCATTTTGATTAATATAATTGTCTGATTTATGGAGCAAAAACTTTCTCTCATCTCTTGAATATCAACAAATTGTTTGTGTTCAATTTAACTAGAATTCTAGATCTATTGGGGTTTCTGTAGGAATTCTACAATTGTCACATAGAGTAAGTTGTCAATCATCGATCTATAGAGTCTTTGATTTGCATCCTTGGATTGATCATATTTTCTCAATTTGCAACTATTCTGCATGGGAGTACTTATGGGCTTTCAATCTACCATTCCAAACTTATTTAACATTTCTTTGATATACTTGATATGGGATATGGAAATACCTTTATCTTTATGACATATGCAGAGTCCCAAAAAGAAAGACAACTCACCAAGTAATGCCATTTTGAATTCATTCTGCATGTATTTAACAAATTTCTAACTCATCTTGTCATCATCACTTCCAAAAATAATGTCAACAACACAGACTTCAATTATCAACATACTATCTTGATTTACCTTTATTTATAGATTGATGTCTGCATTGACTTTCCTGAACCCTTGTTGTTGTAGTTACCTGTTCAAACTTGAATACTGATACTCAACTAGATCCTCTCATATGGATTATATACCAAGGACACCTCTCAACTAGATGTCCAACATCACCAACACATGCCTCTACCAAGCATGTACCAATATCACCAACATACCATCACAATATATGTGTCTCAACCATGTACCACACCAAGTGCATCAACTATGCACCAACATCTATACCAAACCGTGCATCAACCATGCACCATAACCTATACCATCAATGGTGTACCTCAACAGAGTACCCACATTACCAAGAGATTTATCTCATACATGTGTTGTCATATACCAAGTGTGTTCCTAAAAAATGTATCAATGACAACCATACAACATGTGTCAATGCTTCAAGAGTATTCGTTGGCTTTGAAATTTCAGGCATTTTTACTACTTCCTTTCTGTTGATTTTGAAAAGATTGTCAAAGTTCATGTGACCCATTATGAATACTTCTTTGACTTTGATGTACCTGATCATTTCATATTCCTACTTATCAATCCGTCTTCTCAATCTGTAAATCAAACTTTACATGTCTGGAACAATATGTATCGATTTTATCCTTGTCTGAATACATACATGTAATCCTCTATAGAATCATGAATCTCTTCCTGAAAATTGTGCTAATGATATTCTTTGTAACTGTCAGCTGATAGTTGAAAATTTCTCCTCAAATGATCAAACTGTCATAATACATTCTGCACTTCTATCATGAAACCACTATGAAACTACAAACACTTTAGACTACTCGAAGGATAGTTCTCTCATCTGTAGAGATGCTTCTTAGACTCCCCCTCTTCAATATTCATATTTACTAGGAGTCTCCAAGACGGATGGCTCAAAAAAATATCCGCTATGATGTAGAGTAATCTTGCTCTTCACAATTTTCCTTTTCATCATCTTCCTGAAATATGACATCTTTCTCTTTGCCTATCAATTCATCATGATTTTATGTTGCTACAAATATTATGAGTACGATCTATGGGACCTGGTTTTCATTCAAACGTTCTTCTTGTTTTTCATTTCTTCTACAAACCTTCCTATATCTGACATCTCCCTTTTTTCTTTTATATTTATCATGATCTTGTACTGCTGCAAATCCTGAGAGTATGACTTCTGGGTGTCCTTCATTCATCTGTTCTTCTTTTAACTATTCTTGTTTTCTTTTCAAAATCTTTTGATATCTGATATTAATGTTCTCTTTCATTGAGGTATCCATCATGCTTCTATAATGATGAGATAGATGTCCATAGTTGTGGAATTTGTATAATTATACTTCATTTCTCAATGAACCAAAACTATTTTAGTTTCTGCTGTATGCTTCATACGATATTCTGGGATAACTATTATTTAATTTCCCTAAATAGTTTAGTCGGTTCTTGGCATAGGCTCTGTAGCTTACAACTTTATGTCCAAAATTATCACAATTAAAACAATGACCATAAAATAATATTTGATACTTGGGAGTAGACGATCTTCTTTGTGATGCACTCCTTTTGAATTTTTCTTCTTGAGCCTTCTTTATTTCCGGAATGTTGTTCTTTGGAGGATTGCATTCTTCCTTCTTGACAAAATCTCAGACAATCTCTGCATAGCTTCTTTGTTCAACTTCTTGTTCTATTGTATTGGAGCTTGATCTTTTCTCATTCTGTACTTGATTGTATCCTAGTCTGTATCTGTCATCTAATGGTCTTTGACTACTAATGATTTGATCCAATATTCTGGTTCTCTTCTACTGCATATCTTTCTTATGGAGATCTTTCCTTAAAGAGACTATTTTTCTTCCAATATTCTAATCATTTTCTCCTTTTCTTCTAACTGAATTCTAAGTACTTCCTCAATTCTTATGTCTTCTTCTATTTGAATTTTTAGACTCATTATCACCTGTTTTATTTCTTCAGAGTTGGAATTCTGAGACCGCTCTTTCATTTTTAAATCTTCCTTGAGTGACTTGTTTTTCTTTCTTTCTTTCCTGCATTATTCCAATGCACTGATTACCTTTGCTCTGATATTGACTTCCCCTTCTTCTTCAGAAAAATATTCTACTACCATGAAGAGTACTCTTTCTAAATCACCATCACTGTAATTATCCCCCTCTTCCGATGAGGAAATTTCTTCATTTGAGTAGAAACTTTTCTTGAAGAATTTCCTTTCGTTTCTTCTCTTGTTTCCCTTTTGATAATTCTTTTCCCTTTTAGAAGCTTCTTCTTCATCACTATTTTTATTCTTATGAGGATGTTTAGAATTAAAATGAACAATACCACCACAATTAAAACATTTCAATGAAAGCATACCTTTATACTTGCCGATTCCTTTCTTTAATTTCCTTACAAAGTTAACCATCTCTTCATCTTCATCTGAATCATCACTACAACAACTGCAACCTGGTTTTGGATTTTTCTTGTTCTTCTTATTTTTCTTCTAGGACGCCTTGAAAGCTTCTTCCTTTATGACTAGGTTCTCATTTTCTGTTCTCATTTCATAGGTTCTAAATATTCCATGTAGTTCATCCATGCTCAATGTACCGAGATCTGCTCTTTCTTCTAGGGATGATAGTTTAGGATCAAATCTCATAGGAAGAGACCTCAATAACTTTTGAACAACCATTGAGTCATCAACTTCTACTCCCAATCCCTTAATAGTGTTAACTATTTCGTCAACTCGCATAACGTAGGCTGCAACACCTTCTCTTCCATCATCTTCAACTGTTCAAATTTATCTCTGAAAATTTGAAGCTTAGCTGCCTTTACCTTGGCATCTCCTTCATAAATATTTTGGAGTTTATCCCAAATATCCTTTGCATTGTCACAATGCATAGCCTTGAAAAAAACTGAATCAACTAGAATGCTCAAAATAGTACCTTTAGCCTTTGAATTATTTTCATTGAATTTCTTTCCATCTTTGTCGGTTAGGGGTGTGGCTGTTGCTGTATACCCATCTACTACTGATATCCAAACATCAAATACCTGTGATTGTAAAAATGTTTTCATCCTTTTATTCCAGAAGGTGTAGTTCTAACTGTCAAATACCGGTGCTCCAATATTAACGTATTCCATGATCTCCTTCCAATGGTGTAGACTGCTTCCTGAAGGACCTGTTCTGATACCAATTATTGGAATACTGAGAGGGGGGGGGGTGAATCAATATGAGCACAATTAGTAATTTTAATCACAATATAAAACCTCCAATAAATATCATGAGCATTCAAAGAACCATAATTCAATGCATAGAAATCAAATAAACACAGTACACCATAATTTTATGTGGAAACCCAATGCAGGAAAAAACCACAGAATGCTTTTCTTATTTATCAAAGAGTACATTCATTGGAAGCACCAACTTCCCATTTCTCTAGCTAGAACTGGAAGGAGGATCCAACCCCCTATTTATAGGCTACAACCTGAAGGAAGATCCAACTTTCTAATTTAACTGAATTTAACCGGAATGAGGATACAACCCCCTTTCCTTGCCCCGTCCAACCACCCTGAAATATAAATGTAGACCAATATGTCACTACCTATGTCACCGATAATTTGTTGTTGCGTCTATCTCTGATATTTCTGCTGCTGCTATTGATATCAATATCTCAACAATACTGCAACCACACCCACTTCATACCAATATTCACAAGTGATTTCTCCAAATCAAATGCTTATGAATCACCAAAACATACCTGTTAACGCTTTATAAATTCCCATAGGTTGTCGAGAGGTAGAAGAAATTTATTAGAGGTAACTTTATCCAACCACTTCGAAACTGGGATCTAGCCCTGCCAGTTTTAGAGAGGGATCTCTCTGTAAGATTTAGATATGTTTCGGGTTTCAAATATTAGGCTAGTTAAATAAATGGGACTGTGTTGTTTTGTTTTATAAAATTGCTGAAATATTCCTTACAAATCCATTGGGCTATGGGGTCTGTGTTTATTTTTGAGACTTGAGAACATATTTTATAAGGTATCTTCACAGGGCAGGATAATGCCAATGTTGGATCCTTGAGAATTTAAAGTGATGGATAGCAGAAATAGATGAGAAAATGACCTATAATAAAGAAGCATTAAAGAATATCTTTATCACAATATCGGAAGACAAACATTTATATCTTTAAAAGTTAGAAACAAAGTATACGAAGATAAATTTTGCAACTTTAATTTCTTTTAAATGATCAGATATAGAAAACAAAATGATAACTAAGGAAGATAAGCCATTCAATGACGAGGAGTAAACATCACCAATAGTTAACACGAAGGAATCCTGTGAATCATCCTTTTTATTACTAGTAGATCTCTTAAAAAAGATTACAGTTTATAGCTTGCTTGGGCGTAAATATCAACCCTCAATACTTCAAAGTTTGAAGTATTTATAGAAAAGAAATTACAATTTGGTCCTGTCATTAATGATCAGGACGTGGTAAAATCCAAATCTAACTACTTAGCTAACAAAATACAAAATTATAAGAACTGCTAATGATCTGTCAGATTCTTTTACCTACTTTTGGGGAAAGTTGTTGGTGAGTCATCAACTTGACTTTGACTACTCCGCGTGCTGATTTGTACATCCACATCATCTTCTAGTCGATCAAGTCACATAGGTTGTCCCATCTCTGTTGACTAGGAATGTTGAGTTTGAGTAGCCTTCAATACACCTCGTCCGTCTCTATGTACTTAGTGAAAGTGGGTTTGGTGATGAAAAAATACTTTATCTCTTGTTGAATATTCAAGTCTAATCTTAGAGTTTCCAAGAAGGCTTTGCCTGTGATACTACCTTTTATGACTGCAAACTTAGACCCATCCTTTGCGAAAGAGGAAACCTTCTTCAACTTCATTTGAGTTTGGACATTGTTCAACAAAACCTGTAGCTTTGCTGTGGTTGTGGAGGTGTTTACCAAGGTGGAGAAAATAATTTCTCCAGTCTGTTTGTGTAGGTCCATTTGATCAGCCAGATGTACTTCTGCAACATCAAACTCAAAAGTTGCCCTTTTATAATCAGAAATTGTTTTGGGTTGAGGTACCTATTCCTGCAAGTAGGCCATGTGCATTCTCCCCTTCTCTGTATCAAAATAAAATAGTAATTTGTGCTGGGCTGTGGATGTTTGTTTCCAAAACTAGGCATAGGTACTATTTTTCAGCATTTCATTTTTATTCTTAATCATGGTGTATTTCTCAAAGAGGTTCAGTCCTGCAGGCTCCTGTGCAACCCTGGTCGTTAATGTTGTATCACCCTGCTTCTTCGATGAGGAGGTGGACATCGTCGGATGGATTCTTGAGAAAAATGGAGAATGTTCCCCTTCCATGACTGTAGTAGATTGAGTCTCTTCTCCACCAGACCTGTCAGGTGTATGACTGGTCTTGGGCCTTTTTCTATAAACCTGGAAGTCATCTGCCGAGAATTCAGTGACCAAGGGAGATACCTCTTTCCTAGGTATTTTCTCTGCTGGTGCCTGAGGAGTATTAGTCGGTGAAATACTGGTAGAAGGGGGGTGTTGATTGGTATTTGTCAGAGTGTTATCCTCCCACTGGGTCTGGTTCATGAACTTTTTGATTTCTGGTTTGGGAACATGAGCATATGGAGAGTTTTTATTCCTTAGTCGGGTTTCTTCAATGACACCAGATGGATCGTAATGCCATGGGAAAATTTGCTTGAACTTCATCTCCAGTAACATCTTGTTTTCTTCTTCTCCTGCCGCTCTACTATTGCAGATGAAATATCATATCTGTCCCTTGATCCTCAATTATTGTTTCTTTTTGAATGACAAAAAGTGAATATTGTCTGAGTTTATCATCTATCGGATATATTCCAGAGTGAATATCCTGATAGGTAGGAACTTGGGAAGCTTATACGGTGGAAGCTCACAACCATAAAATATGATCTCTGTGTGATCCCGATAGAGGTACCAGTCACCAGTTTTGGTAAGGTCCGATAGGTGCAGGAGCCTCTGAATCTCTTCATTGATCCTAGGTTCCTTCCGTCCACTCAACATGCTTATCACTAGGTGGTAAAATTGATCAATAAACTGTTTAAAACTGAACTCTAATGAGTTCTTTCTCGGTAAAGATGTCCAGGAGGTGACAACTTGCGGATGGATGTCCTAGTCCAGTTTCTACATGAAAAATGGGAACTTGTCTGCTTGAAATAAAAGGGACATGTAAGCTAATATGGAAGAATATCGGAACATGCCTTCTGCAGGAAACTTGAAAAGTTTCTCTTGAATATTATCAACCAAAATCTAACTGAAATTAAACTGGATGGTGGCCTTCTCTTCGGTCGAGAAAATGGACAAGAAACCCATGATGGGTTCGTCCACCCATTCATCTGAATAATACCCGAGAAAACAACACAGGGATGAAATGACTTGATTAACTTTTGTTGAGAACATGGAGTACTGATAAGGGGGAATTTTCTTGGGGAATTGGGCACTCTCAGGGAGTAAAAGTTTGGAAATTTGCGCTCTCTGGGGAAAAGAGAATTTATGGTACATTTCGGTTAAGATTTCAATGGTGAGAGGAGAAAGGGATTATGATCTGGGAATTTGCATCATCTGGTCAATGGTTTCAACTGTAATGGTGAACAGGGTCTCTCCAGATGATGAGACAATAGCTCTCTGATTGGGAAGATGGTGCACCTGACCCTCTAGGGAGAACTCGGGGAAATGATGAATTTGGGGAAAAATATACAGTGGAAGATTGGACTCCCAGAGTCCAATCTCATCACTCTAGTCTAGGAAAGTGTCTCTTAACCATGATCACAATTCGGCAAAATCGAATTCACATTTAGGCTCTGAAATCAGGTAATCTTTGTCAACCAGAGGGATCTGATCGAGATCGACGGGGCACCGAAGAAATAGATTTTCGTTGATCTCTGAATGTTTGGACTTTGGCGCCATCCCTTCAATTAATACTTGCAAAAGGTTTAAAAATAATGACGCTGACTGTGATGTCCATAGGTTAATGGAAGTTGAAAGTGAAAGGGTGAAGAGGACGATGATTTCAGTGGTGTCTGGATCACGAATGATGAAGAAAAGGTGAAAAATAGGATTATCTGGGTGAACAGGTATCCATTGGGGTGTGGGGGACAAGTCAACAGGCTTAACGGATAGGTTTGGCAGCATTGATTGGCCAACAGATATCTCGGGGATGAGGTGGAGGGTAGAAGATTGGTGACGGGTTGCGTGAGGATTACATGGAGGATATGGATTGGGCTATAAGTAGATGAGATGTGACGAGTGATGGGTGAGTGGGGAAAAGGTACGCTGACAGAGTAATGACACATGAATTGCGAACGATGGTAGTGGAGTGTGACATCATGTGTCGGAGGTGGTATGGAAAATATGGTATGACAGTTTATCAGAGGGGGGATCCTAATTAACACAATTGCGCCACGTTAGGATGGGCCCCACCGAGGAATAACACCATACCAGACCCTCCCCCCCGGTTAAAGGAATAACGTTTGGGGGGTCCGATATTACCTGTTGGCCATAGATCTAAGCACCGTTTTCTTAGCCGTTGATCTCAGTGCTCGCTTTAATCACGAAGCGTGCATCACATTTCATTGCGGAAACTTAGGATAGTGCCATTTTATGAGTTTTTTGTGCTGCTTCTTTTCATTTTGCCACTAAGGGGGTTAGAACACAACCTTCTAACATCAAAACAAATAACCTCATCCAACTTTATGCTTGTTTTATTGAAAGGAAAATCAACTAACCTATGTCCTAATCTATTTACCTAACACATTTAACCCATATTAGATTGTTGGGCTAAAAATTACTCTACCCTAAGGATATTTGATCAAGTTTAAACAGTTTGATCAAATTTATTCACTAACTAACCTATCTACTTGGCTAAGATTAAACAATTTAGCCAAGCTTTATTCACAAATCCTATCAGCATAAATTCAAAAGAGTTGACCATGGTTAGACTGTATGGATCAATACATTCTTATTGCATGGGGTTCATCATTTTTTGATACCCTCTTTTATTCTTTTTCTTTTCTTTTCTTTTGTAAATAATTTGCAGAATGAAATATTATTTACAACCAAAAATACAACAAGAGTAAAACTTTCCAGTCACCAGTTGATCCTATGAAACATAGGGTTATAACAATACATTTTCCTGATTTCTTCAGAATACTTACCCTAACAAACAGGAAGACATACCTTTAGACCATAACTCACCAGAGTTTTAGATCCCTAATATTCACAAATTTGTCCTCACAGGTCCATGACCCTATACATTGTCTGTTCACACATATACACACTTTTCCTCACTGCAACCCATGGATGTACACAATTTTCCTCCTAAAAGCCATGGATTTAATCAAATAAGATCTGTCTAAAAATTATTCTCCATACTCTCGGCTCCTGCAAAATTCTTACTTCACTGGACTTCTCTGCCTTCCACTCATTGCCTCAAATCTCCAACCTGTATTCTCAGAAGTGATTATCCAATTGACTCTTCTCTTTGTTTTAATGAGGATATCATGATGATATGCAAGGGCCATGCAACTCATGATGACATGAAAATCACATGAAACTTGTTAACTTCTGTTTACTATCTCATGATGACATGCATCTCACATACAACTTGTTAACTTTTGTTTACAGTTACTTTACCATGCAACTCACATGCAACTTGTTAAATTCTGTTTATAACTACTTTACCTTGAAATGCAACATGTTAATTTTCTGTTTAAGGGTTGACATCAATGCCAACCAATCTTTGAACAATTCAATGACAATTCATCTTTCAATAATTAACCTTTCAACAATTAATATTTCCACAATCTCTTCCTATGATATTTGAGCCTAAAATATCATCCCTAGAAGAATGAGCAGATCTCGGTACATTGAGAATGGACGGGATACATGGAATATTTATAGCCTATGAAATGAGAGAAGAACATGAGAACCCAGTCACCAAGGAAGAAACTTTCAAGGCATCTAAGAATACAAAGAAGAAGAACACACAAAATTCAAAACTAGGTTGCAACTGTAGTGATGATTCAAACAAAGATGAAAAGAATATGGCTAACTTCGTAAGGAAATTAAAGAAAAGAACCAACAAGTATAAAGGTATGATTCCATTGAAATGTTTTAATTGTGGTGGTATTAGTCATTTTGCTTCTAAATTTCCTCATAAGAATAAATAAAGTGATGAAGAAGAAGCTTCTAAAAGGGGAAATAAATATAAAAAGGGAAGCAAGAGAAGAAACAAAGGGAATTTCTTCAAGAAAAGTTTGTAGTCAAAGGAGGACAATTTCTCATCAGACGAGAATCCACTTGTGTTGGCCCGATGAGGGTGGATGTATCTCTCTAATAAAGTCTAAACCCCATTGTTGGAATGGAGCTTCAACCAACATGGGTTTCATGGGTAGAGGCATAAGCTTCCTTTTTCCTTCAAAGACTTGGCATTTGTGGCATGAGGTGACTTTCTGATGCACATCAACAAACAATGTGGGCAGTAAAAACTAGCTCTGAGAATATTGTTAGCTGTGGTTTTCCAACTTAGATGCCCGCCACAGTGCCCTGCATGGAAATCCTACAATACCCTATCAACTTCATCTTTCAATAGGCAATTAAGCAAGATACCTCCAGGGTCTTTCCAATAAATGTTTCCATCTAGAATACAATATTTCAAATCTTTCAGTTTAATAAATATGGCTTTGGTCTTAGTTAGACCAGAAGGAGCTTGTTAGTTATGAAGTACAAAAATGAGGTCTTCGTACCAAGGAGAGTTTAAGAATACCTCTTTTACATTTGGAGTTGCCTTCTCTTCCTGTTCGTCAACTGCAGCCAAAAAATTAATGTCTAGAGCATGAAAAATGGATTCAACCATCAGTTTGGCCAAACCCTAACCTTTGATCAGTTTAGTGGGTTTTGTTTCTATATCATATTCCAAAATAACAACAATCCATTTTCCTCTCCTATCATCTGGAATATCCAGAGTCAGGATATCCTTTACCACAATGTTCAAAACATATGCAATTGTGTGAGAATGGAGAATATAGACTCTGAAACCTTTTATGGACTTTACCAGGGAAAAATATTGTTTCTCCATTATGTTGTAGTTCAATGCAACATCTCTCAAATATTTTCTGAAAAAGGCTATGGGGTGCTTGAACCCTTCGCTGTTTTTATGCAATAATACTGCTGCGATGGTGTGTTCATATGTGAAAGAGAACAAAAGAAAATCTTTGGTGTAATCTGGACTAATCAAAATTGGGGCTTGTGTGAGTGCATGTTTTACTTGCTCAAATGAATGTTTAGACTCAATGTTCCATCTTATTTTGGTGTCTTTTTTTAGCATATTTGTGATGTTCCTAAGAAGTTCGGCCAAGTTGGGTATAGATATTCTTAGGAAATTTATTTTACCAATGAATGATTGCAATTCTTTGATGTTACTAGGGTGTTCCACTTTTTGGATGGCCTCTATTCTATTGGGATCTATTTTGATTCCATCTTTAGAGATTATGTGCCCCAACAACTTGCCTTCCTCTAAACCGAAAAGGGTTTTCTTGGGATTTAGTGAAATCCCAAATTTTCTACACTTCTCAAACACTCGTCTGAGATGCTGTAAATGTTCCTCATCATATTTGGAGTAGACAGTCACATCATCTAGATATATGACTATAAACCTACCAAGCTCATCCACAAAATCAATATCCATTGCTCTTTGGAAAGTGGCACCAACGTTCATCAAACCAAAGGGAATTTTCACATACATGAAAGTTCCCTAGGGTGTGGTGAAGGCTGTTTTCTCTTGGTCATCTGGGTGGAAAAGGACTTGGTTATAACCCGAGAAACCATCTAGTAAGGAGATCCTGCTGGCCCCAACTACCTTTTGTAAGATGTGGTCCATTTTAGAAAAAGGGTAATTGTCTTTGAGGGAAACCTTGTTCAGGTTTCTGAAATCAATGCAAAGCCTAATTTCGCCAGTCTTCTTTTGGGTAGGAACCAGATTAGAAACCCATTTGGAAAATATCAGGGGGACTATAATTTTGGCATCATACATCTTTTTAATTTCTTTTTCTATCAAGGGGAGTAACTTGGGATTGATTCTCCTAAGTTTCTGCCTAAAAGGTTTGTTTTCTTCTTTTATTGGAATTCTATGTTGTATGATACTTGTGTCATAAGATTTTAAATCCTCATAACCCCAAGCAAACACATCAACATATTCCTTAAAAAGTTCAATGTATTTGTGTTTTTTCTCAGGGGGTGAAGATTTGGAAAGTTTTATCATCTTGAGTTTTTCCTCTGTTCCTATGTTATAGTCTTCGACCTCTTTACCACTAGCTTCAATATTAGTCTTTTTTGCTACATCGTTAAAATCAAACAGGTCTTCTAATGGGACCAAACCTCCAAGAAAAACATTGTTTTTCAAATGCAAAACATGAGAGTCTTCTCATTTTTATTCATTTAATCCAAATCTACTTTATTTACACTATCATTTTCAAAAACTGATTTGTTTACATTATCATCATCTTTCTCTACATCTATATTTGTACATTCGAAATCATTCTTACACTGCAGGAAGTCTTCGATTCGATCATCGTTGCCAAATACCTACCAGTATATGATGTTATATGGGACGGTTGGTCTACACTTCACCTCTTATGTGTATTGGTGATTTGGTTTGAAAGGTATTTCACATGTGGCTGTCGAAGTAGCCAATCCGTTTGCTAGTATGTTCTAGCCTCTGGGCATTCCCTACAAGTCGATTTCAGTGAAACATTCTAAAAAATCTAAAACAACATTTATATAGGCTCCAAGTCTAGGATTCTTAGCCGAATACTCACCTTTAATTTGTTTAATGACCAGTTAAGAATCACCTCTTACCATAATTTTTTTGGCACCAACCTTCTTCAATAGTTTCAGGCCGAGCATTAAAGCTTCATACTCAGCTATGTTGTTAGTGCATTGGAAATTAAATTTGTAAGAGTGGCTTTCTGAATACCTTGATTTATGATTATGCAACCAAACTCCAGCTCTAGCTCCCTCTTTTCTCATAGCTCCATCAAAATCCATACTCCAGAAATCGACTGGTAGTTCATCACTTTCTATTGTTGCCGTGTTCTTCACCTCAGTGATTGCTTTATCCTCTTGCATGTCAGGTGCATCATCTTCCAACTAAGAAATTTGATTATCCAAGTCACCATCATTGTACAATATGGATGAATCCAGATCATAGTGTGCAGAGTATAATGGGTAGTTATGTGGTTTTTCCTGACTACTAACCACATACTTCATCAGAGTCTCTCTGTACAGTCTTCTCTATTGTCCAAATACAGATATGGTAGCATAAGACATATCTAGATACAAAGTGCCTTTCAGCTTATCTCCCCAAGATCTATATAACAACATACCATATTTTTGGGGAATGTCTACAACCACGATATCCATCACCATACTTTTTTCTAGGATTTGAGCTAGGGTGATACATAAATATTTAATTATCCCTATACATTTGACCTTGCTAGAGTCAAAAGAATGCAAATACTTGTAGGGTCTAGTGACATCAAGCCCCAACTTCTCAATCACAACTTTGGGCATCAGGTTGTGAGAGGCGCCAGAATCAAGCATAACATTGTGTAATATTTTTTCATGGATATTCGGACTAATATAGAAAGGGTGAACAACACCGTTGTTAGTTTGTCCATCTACTTTAGACTGAACAACAACTCAGGTTGATCATCAGTAATATTTACAGTGTCTGAGTGCGTTCCTGATCCAATATTCAATGCTTTTGTACCTATCTCTAGTTCAATGCTTAATACTTTAATCACCTGCGACCTGTAAGCATTTTTTCTCATTAGTTTGGATAGGGGAATATGAATTTTCAATTTGGCTAGTTCCCCTTCCAGGATGAAAGTAGTGGAAGTCTTGCTTTGGCTCTGCACTTCTAGTTTTCCTGTCATAGTTCTTTGGGCATAAGTATTTGGATGAATAGTAGATGCGACCTTAGTTTGATTTGATCTTTGCGAAATTTCAAGATTTCTTTTCGCAGAAGATTCAAAATTGTTCTTCTCAGGGGATTTCTTAAGAGAAGTATCTGAGGTTTTCTTGGCCTCAGTGGTTTTCTTCATTTCAATATCTTTCTTTGTTGGATTGTCGTTAGTATTCTTACGTCTTAAGTTGTACTGTTTGTGCACCTCCATTATAGTATTATCAAAGGCCTGCTATTCTGTTTCCTCTTCCTCCTCATTCGCCTTTCTTTGTGAGAGGAGAAAAATCTCCTGTTCTTTTTGAGTAAGAAAAATGGAGTCATCATTGTGAACACCCATGAGGTTTATGTGAGTATCATCCAACCCATCGATTACCTCCACCCCATCATCAACGTAATTCTCCTGAAGAGGTGGTCTAATATGCTGATCAGGCCCCCTTTGCTCTCTTTGATCTCTCAGATCCCTTTGTCTGATGTGAGGGGGGTTCCTTCTGAAGTTTGGATTTATGATATGAGGGGCATCCTAATTTTCCCTGGGAGGATTCCTTTCAATGGTGGTTAGTCTTTCCATCATTATCCCCATACTTCTGACTATGGAATCTAGTTTAGCATCCGAAGAAGACGTGGAAGTCTCTTCTTTGATTTTAACCCTTCTCTCTGTTCTTTGCCTGGCTCTTCTGGCTAATAGATTTGCTTCTATGATTACTGCACTTTTCTGCATGTCTTCTAGGGTTACAAAATTCCTTTCCCTTAGTCGATATGACATATCAACATCAAAACCATCAGGAAACTTGATTAAAGCCAAACCTTGTGGGGGTTTAATATCAACTATAATTGCGTTATAAAGATTATTGAAACGAATGCAGTTATCCTGCATTGTTTCCCCTTGATTCCTTTTGATATTCTCATATTCTGATAAAATCTGGAGAGGATTTTTCTTTACCTCCCATATGTCAATGAAAATCCCCTTGAAAGTAGCAATGTCAACTATGGTAGTAGGACACAACGCTTTGAACCATTTTTTGACTTCTCCGGTCAAACTCTGTGAAAAAAGTCTCATCTGGACATTTTCTTCATCAACTTCCTGCAAATCAAAATAATCATTCATCTTATCAACATGTTGTTGCACATTCAGAGGACCAATACCATCAAACTGAGGAAGTCTGGTTTGATATTCTCAAGGCATGGCATGTAAAGGAGAAACCAACACCAAGGGAGAATATCTTGCTGCCATGATTGGTGGAGGAGTCTGAAAAAAAACTTGTGTGATTGGAGGGGAAGTGATAGAAGAAGTAGAAGAGGTAGGGCTAGGGGATGTAGAATGAATTATTTGATGTTTGATGGAGGCTTCCACAATAGTCAGGGTAAAAAGTTCTACTAACTATTGAAAGTGAGTTTGGTACAAAGCTTGATCAAGATTTGCTACTAGCTCTTCTAACTTGTCAAATTCTTGAAGGAAGTGTTGATCAAATTTTGTTATGGGAGAAAGTATTTCAGGGGTTCTGGGTTGCAGGATGGTTTGATCCAGGATTGTCTCACTTAAAAAGATATCAGATTTGGTTCTAAAAAGGCTTTGTTCAAAAAGGATATGTCAAACTCAATATCCTAGATGACAACCAACTTCTTTGGGAGAGAATTGGACCTATGAAGAGGAATGTGACTCCCAAAACCTTCTACATTGTTTTTCTTTCTGAGTAACTTTTTTGGATCGTCTACTGCTATCGCAGGTTCTGGATCAGGGTGAGACCTAGTGTAAACTTTTTTTAGGAGCCAAAATTTTTAATTTTTTAAGAAATCTACACTAATATATACAAACTTTAACAACCTCTGAACACTATCTCTTTATAAGTTAGATTTTATGATTCGTTCAGAAATAAAGTTTTCTTTATCTAGGGAAAATAAATCATAGGATGAAAGTTTGTTCAGTTCCCCAGTATGGTCACCACTATGTTAACGCTATGTAAATTCCTAGAGGTTGTCGGGAGGTAGAAGAAATTTATCAGAGGTAACTTTATCCAACTACCTCGAAACTGGGATCTAGCCTTGCCAGTTTCAGAGAGGGATCTCTCTGTAATATTTAGAAATGTTTCGGGTTTCAGATATTAGGCTAGTTAAATAAATGGGACTTTGTTGTTTTGTTTTATAAAATGGATGAAATATTTCTTATGCATCCATTGGGATATGGGGTCTGTGTTAATTTTTGAGATCGGAGAACATGTTTTATAAGGTCTCTTCACAGGGAAAGATAATGCCAATGTTGGATCCTTGAGAATTTAAAGTGATGGATAACAAAAATAGATGAGAAAATAAACTATAATAAAGAAGCATTCAAGAATTTTTTTATCACAATATCAAAAGACAAACATTTAGATCTTTAAAAGCTAGAAACAAAGTATACGGAGATAAATTCTGCAACTTTAACTTCTTTTAAATGATAAGATATAGAAAATAAAATGACCACTAAGGAAGATAAACCATTCAACGATGAGGAGTAAACATCACCAACAGTTAACACACAGGAATCTTGTGAATCATCCTTTTTATTACTGGTAGATCTCTTCAAAAAGATTACAGTTTATAGCTTGCTTGGGCGTAAAGATCAACCCTCAATACTTCGAAGTTTGAAGTATTTATAGAAAATAAATCACAATTCGGTCCTGTCATTAATGATCAGGATGTGGTAGAATCCAAATCTAACTACTTAGCTAACAAAATACAAAAGTATAGGAACTGCTAATGATCTGTCAGATTCTTTGAGTTGATTTCGGGGAAAGTCATTGGTGAGTCATCAACTTGAATTTGACTACTCTGTGTGCTGATTTGTACATCCACATCATCTTATAGTCGATCAAGTCACATAGGTCATCCCATCTCTACTGACTGGGAATGTTAACTTTGAGCAGCCTTCGGTACACCTCGTCTGTCTCTGTGTACTTAGTGAAAGTGGGTTTGGTGATGAAAAGATACTTTATCTCTTGTTGAATATTCAGGTCTAACCTTAGAGTTTCCAAGAAGGATTTGCCTGTGATACTTCCTTTTATTCTTGAAAACTTAGACCCATCCTTTGTGAAAGAGGAAACCTTCTCCAGCTTCAGTTGAGTCTGGACATTGTTAAACAAAACCTATAGCTCTGCTGCGGTCGTGGAGGCGTTCACCAAGGTAGA
>SNQJ01S0039725.1:61648-90885 GCA_010110895.2 Picea sitchensis
CCTTGGGTTGGGCAGAGCCTTTAGGCTTTACATAACTAATCACATGGGAACAATCGTCCCTCAAATGCATTCCCGAAGACAAAGATTTGTCGGAGTCATTGGAGGGTGAGGAAGGGGAAACAATAACTTTTACTTTATCAAATGGATGGTGGGATTCAATATTCAATCTCTTGCTGGCATGGGAGGATTGCAATGGTGAGTGGTTAGGGGCAGCTTGGACAATGGGGTTCAAATGTGGAGGAGCAGACAAAGTCAAGTTAGGCCAGCCATGGTGTTGGGAGACTGCTGGTTGAACAATCTCCTGCCACCCATCATTTTCAGGGACTTCAGGCTGTAAAGAGACATGAGGAGTCACAAGGATACTGGGGGCTTAAGGGGCTTGGAAGGGAGGCCTTTTAGGCCTAGGTTGGACTATTCCCTGCCCAATAAAATTAAATAATCCAGCATGAAACAATTGGCCAAGATCTTCTGAATCAACATCAAAATGTATAGAGAACCTGGGCCTTCTTGGGCCTCGGTTCTAGTTACCTCTACCTATGTTTCCTCGGCCATGGATTTCCCAAATTAAAAAACTCATCCTGCATGTGTAATCGATTAGAAAATAGTGTTTTAAATAGCCATGCCTCATGTTTCGTGACCAATGCCAGCCATCAACCAAATCACCATAAGTGCAAAACTAGTGACTGTACATCAACCAACAATACGTCACTGTGGTAAAAAATCAATCAACCAAACAAGCCGTGGTAGTTGTGTATACCCACACATCCAATCGAAACGGGCATAGGCCCTTCCATTAAAAAAAATTGAGTTCTTTGACATCAGGCAGGTGACTGTGAACTTTAGAAGTGAAAATTGGCAATACAAGGTTCACGCTATTATCATAGAGGCAATGACCAAAATCCATACCAACACGACTGCTATATGACCAACGGGTGAGCCCGTATTCAAAGTAATAGACCACAATAACCAGAAACAACTTGGAAGACTCGACAGTCTCCCTGTGCAAATTTAGTCTAGAGGGTTAAGGGTTTTCATGGTAGCCTTCACAGGAGTAATGGAACTAACTGTAGTGAAACTTCGAGGCCAAAGGTGTACACACAAGGAGGACTATGATTCACTTGTACAGTTCCTTGACATGGATGAAACAGGAAAACATGGCTCTAGTTAAACCCAATAATCGTGAAGGAAACCATCCAGCCATGATTTAAACAAAACCCTTCAACCAAAATGAAGTGGTAACAAATAATTATCACCCAGGAAGACTAACCATTTCGATGAACTTAAAAATATCATGGCAGAACCATCCATTTTCTGTTCAAAACCAAAATTCCACACAGTTGTAGCACTCAGGACAAACACAAACCCACACAACTGAGCCAAAATCATTTCATAACCAGAGTGAAGTCAAGAATGGCCAAAAGAGACATACCTGTTAATCGAAATCCTTAAGACGAGAGGTGGCTGAGCGGTTTCACCCTGCAAAAAATATGGAGCGTGAACACAAGAACAAGATCAAACAATAGTCTGACTAGGGTGGCAACCAATGGGAAGGTTAAAGGTGATGTGCAGTAAATGCACGTCACCTTTACCCACATCTCATTTACTGAACAATACATGCCAAGGAGCCCCCCATTAACACCATTAATCAACCCATGCATCAAGAATAACAACACATTTAAACCATAGCATAATCCAAGTTCCATATAACAATTCAACCATTCACATTATTACTTTGCCAAATGTGCCACCCACATTCATATTCCCAATATAACTCAAATAAATTGCTCGACCACTATACAACAATAAGAGATCATGTATAGAATCATCACTAATAGCGTGATCAACATCAACCTGAAGCATAACATAATCACCATACATATGGACTATATAAAATCACAAAGCCATTACTTCCATGAGCCATCGACATTCATAACATATGTATATCAACTACCGATCCCATTAACCAATGCATTATCACCTTGCCAAATGCGCCACCAAAATTTCCACCATATGCATATAAAAATGTAATTTAACACAATTTCATAGCCATTTCCTTGTTAGCTAGGGTATAACAATAATCAACAAATATTTTATGCATGTAGTATTGCAGAACTAGGTCCCTTTGCACTCGTTGTAATACTTTGTCTTCTTCAAAACTGTGCTTCATGTAATTTTACTAACATGTTTGTTGTGCAGGTGCGAGAAGAACAAATAGCATATATGAATAGCAGGCTGTGGTATCATGAAGGAACAACATCTCAACGCTTAACTCATATCAATGACAACCATATTCTCATCAACCATGTAAACCTTTGTAGCACATCATCATAACATTGAAAATGAACATGTCTGATCGTCAAAAGTTCAAGGGGTCCCACATACTAGCGTTATTTAGTCTTATATAATAATAGGCTTTAGCAACACTTTGCGGGCGAAATTACGTTGACGTTTTAAATCGTCAACAAACATGTTATACATGTTATATGGATGAAACAAAATTTGCAAGAAATACAGGTGAAATATGACGAGCCTATTCCGATATTTTGTGATAATACTCATGTTATAAGTAACTCTAAGAATCTAGTGATGCATTCCAAGACAAAACATATTCCAATCAAGTTTCACTTTCTACGGGAACAATTTACAGAGAAGAACATCACGGTAGAGTATGTTTTGATAGAATAATAGATTGTAGAAATCTTCACCAAACTTCTTCGGAGGGAGACTTTTGAGTATTTTCAACAGAAACTAGGAGTAGTTTCATCCCCACAATGATCTACATGGAAGTTGGCATAGTACCATAGGGGGGATAGTAGCAGTAATCATGAAAAAATTGAATGATTTTTGAATTCTTTTTATTATATATTTACACGAGGAAGAACCATAAAGAGAAACATCAGTAGAGATCGGAGGCTTACAAACAAGGGAAGCAACCCCAAGGAGAAGTCACCCTTTTCCATTGGTGTCAAAGGGGGAGAGAAAAATAGAGGCATTTAAACAAATAGAAGAGGCATGAAGATAGGGGGAGCCATCATGAGCATAAGTGTTTCCATCAACCATGTCTAATTGTTACCATCAATGCCAAAGGGGGATATTGTTGAAATATTGGTTGTCATTGAATTGTTGAAAGATTGGTTGTCATTGATGTCAACCCTTGAAGAGGAACTTAACAAGTTTCATATCAAGGTAAAGTAGCTGTAAACATAAGTTAATAAGCTACATGTCAGTTGCATGTTAAAATAAATGTAAACAAAAGTTAAGAAGTTGCATATCATCATGAGATACTATGTGAGTTGCATGTCATCATGCGATCCTCATTAAAACACATAGAAGATTCAATTAGAAGATCACTCCTAGGAATACTAATTAGAAAATATGAAGCTAATAAGTTGAGGTCAACAAATTCCAGTGAAGGAATAAATTTACAGGAGCTGAGTGTATGGAGAAAGAGTTACAGATCTAGATCCTTTGTGTAAATCCATGAGTTTCAGGAGGAAAAGCGCGTACATATATGAGATTCAACAGGGAAAAGAATGAATACCCACAAGAAGGAAGTGTGTGGGTCACAAACCTATCAAGAAAAATGGTTTAATATCAGAGATCTAAAACCCAGGTCAACTACAGGTTGAAGGTATGTCTTCTTGTGTATATTATGGTGTGTATTCTGAAGACATCTAGAACATATATATCTTAGGGATTCATAATAATTTGATTTGGAGAACTCTCTTATGGATCTTGGTAATAGGTATGAGTGGTCACAACCTTGATCATATATTGAAATTAGTAGTAGAAATTGAAGTATCATAAAAAATAGCAGCAACAAGTTATCCGTTATAGCAACAAAGGTAGTGACAAATTGGTCTACATTTATATTTCAGGGTGGTTGGACTGGGCAAGAAAAGGGGGTTGTATCCTCCTTACATTTGGAGCTGGTCAATTAGGGAGTTGGAGCTTCCTTCAGGTTGCATCCTGTAAATAGGGGGTTGGAGCCTCATTCCATTTGTAGCTAGAGAAATAGGAATTTGGTGCTTCCAATGAATGTACTCTTTGATAAATAAGAAAATAATTCTGTGGTTTTTTATCCCGCATTGGGTTTCCACATAAAATTATGGTGTACTGTGTTTATGTGATGTTTATGCATTGAATTATGGTGTTGATAAACTATTGAACATTATTGGAGGTTTTATATTGTGATTAAAAGTACTAATTGTGCTCATTCTGATTCACCCCCCTCTTAGTATTCCAAAATGTACATTTTTGTGATTGGTGTGTTCATTTTATTGTTCTTTCATGTTCATATTTCAATTATTTCCATAAATTTGAGCATTAATCTATTCATCATAAATATGGGATCTAAGGAAATAAATTTCATAACAAAATATTTTAGAATGTTGCAAGTTATGTTGTGATGAACCATTCCAGTGGAATATTCATAGAAATTTACAAATCATATTTGGTATTAGAGGAGTTTTCTTTGGTGTTTTCATGGGAAGTTGTAGAATATAGGAATTGGATTAAGAAGGAAGTCATATAAACCTATCCATGGCACATGAGTCTAGTCATAACAACCCTTAGAATGCAGTAGAAGAGAGATTTGTGAGGTTGGAATAAAAATTCACTAATATTTGTCACAACATGGCCCTCTTCATGGTGGTTCTAGTGAACAAGTTCAGACCTTTTGTGGAGGTTGGTCTATATAACTTATAAGTTATATTAGATGAGAAAGTTGGGGATAGTGAAGACCCATAAAAGGAATAAAAAAAAGATCCTAAGAAAGAACAACCAAGTTCTAGTTCCATCACTCCACAACCTTTGTTTAAAATGGAAGAAAAAATAGAAATCAAACCATATCAAGGTGAGATTTATGATATTAAGTTGAATCATTGGTTGGAATATTTAGAGGTGTTTTTTAGTGTACATAATATAGAAAAATAGCATAAGATTTCATTTTCCTGACTGAAACTAGAGGGACATGCACTAACTTGGTGGGAAAGCCACACAAAGACACTCAGGTGGAGGGTTATCCACTGATAACTAAGTGGGAGGTGTTTACAACCCTTGTCAAGTCCCAATTATACTCTATTGGGTATGTAGAGGACCAATGGATCCATTGAAATCACTTCAAGTAGAGGTGAGGGAAAAGTGTGCAAGAGTATGCCACAAAGTTCATGAAAATGGTGATTATGCTGGGTGTTTCTCCCAAGAACCTATATTTACTCCTCAAGTATCTAAGGGATCTACACAACCATCTATAGAAAAAATTTATGCTTTTAAAACCTAGGACCATTGATGAGGCATAATACCTAGAGAACATAGGCCATAAGAAAGGACAACCAAATGGTTCTAAACATAAAGACTATAAATATGCTTCCAAGGAGGTGAAGAATAAATGGAAAGAAAAATACAAGAAAATGACATATACTACACATGAGTGTAAGGATAAAAAAACTACAACAACCATAATAATATCTATAGTCACATCAAAGATAAGTCCTAGAAGCTACATCCATAGCTGAATCCAATGAGTTATAAGAATGATGCCAAGAAGAAGAACCTGCTAGGCATGGATTTAAGCAACATGGTAGAGAGTAGCTCATGTATGGATGAAAAGATTGTTGACACTTGAGTGTATAAGGAGGTGAATTTGGGTATCATTCATCACAAGGAGGAGAATGAGAAGAAAAAACTCTTCCATATTAAGATATATGTCAAAAATACCAAGGTGGATGCTCAGTTTGATTCTGATTCATAGGGAAACCTCATAGCAAGTGATTTGGTATGTAAGATTATGTTGGAGGTTCATGATCATTCAAGCCCATATACATTGGGATGGGTAAATAAGGATGCATATATATAGATTAATAAAATGTAAGATCAAATTTTCTATAAGTGCATATTTTAATGATGAAGTGGATTTAGATGAAATACCCCTTAATGTGTTTGGTGTAGTGTTTGGAATCCCCTACAAACGTATATGCGGGATGCAATATTCATGAGGAGAGAAAACCAACATTGCCTGATCAATGATGGTAATACTTTCATAATCAATTCACACAAAGTTAAATCAAATATCTCTCTGGTAAGTGATAACCATTCCAAAAAGTTGGTCAATTCTAGTACAAAATTTGTATTTATTTTCTTAAGAGATAATTAACTAGGGCATGAATTGGTAAGAGTAAAGGCATCCCTAGAGGGATTTACCAAAGGGTAAAAGAATTAGATATAGGATTTTTTGTAGGCATATAGAGGAGTGTTCTAGGATCCTAAAGGGTTATTTCCTAAGAGGGAAGTGATTCACAAGATATAATTGTTTCTTGACTCCCAATTACCAAATATGGGGTTGTATAGATAGTTTATCCTAGAAGCAGATGAAGTGAAGAAACGATTTTAGTAGTTACTAGACTAGGGAGTAATTCAAGCAAGAACCTCACATTGTGGGTCACTTATCGTCATAGTACTCAAGAAGGATGGGACTTGGTGAATGTGTATCAACTATAAATAATTGAACAAGAAATGTTGAATCAATATACCGCCAGATAAACATTAAAGAGTAAGACACCCAAAATACCACCATCAAGACAAGGCAAGGTCTGTATGAATGGATGGTCATGATTTTTGGTTTATGTAATGTACCATGTAAATTTATGTGATTGATGAATTGTGTATTGAGTCCTTATTTATATTCATTTGTAATAGTGTATTTGGATAAAATATTTGTTTATATCTCCACATAGGAAGAGAACATATCACATCTCATGTAGGAATTAGAGACTCTAAAAGAGAATTATCTACTATCTAACCTTAATAAATGTGTGTTTTATCAACATTTGTGGGTGTATTTGGCATGAGTGATTGGTGGAGGGGAACTCAATATATATCCCATGAAGATGGAGGCTATTGTCAAGTGGCTATTTCCTAAATTGTCACTAAAGTTAGGAGCTTTGATGGGGCAATGCAATAACTACATAAGTTCATAAAATCCATTTTAGCGGTAGATGTGCTACTCCATGCCATAACATCCAATGGTAAGAGTTTCTAGTGAGAAAACAACTAGTATAAGATTTCAATGATATGAAACACAATATCATTCAAGCACCAGTTCTTGCATTTCCTAACTTGTAGAAGCATTTCAAAGTGGAGACAAATGCAAGTGGATATGATATGGGAGAAATCTTGATGTAGGGAGGTAAGATGGTAAAATATCATTATGAAATGTTTCATGGGGGAAGTCCCGAGATACCCTATGTATGATAAGGAACTCTATTTCCTAGTTCAAGATATTAAGAAGTGTAAGCACTATATGATGGGAAAGGAAACCATTATCCACATTGATCACTGGCCAGTATAATATTTACAAGCCCAGAGTAAGCATAAGAAAACTATTCATTACAAGTGGATGATGTTTTTGTAATAGTTTCATCTAGTCATCAAATATAGGAAGGAAAATGCTAATAAGTTTGTAGACATGCTTTCAAGGCTAGCCACATCCAAGATTACAAGTTTTGGGACTCTTATTCACGTGGATCCTTTTACCCATGATGTATACAAAGAGTAATACATGGAATATGGGGACTTTGAAGTGGTCTCTTAGCAACTATAGGGCCAAATTATTTGAAAACATAGGTATTCCAATAGAGGACGAACACCTTCAATAACCACTCAAACAACAATATCAAATATCAACACACTGTTGTTTTCATGTTGAAAAACCCCTACGAGGAAACATCTGTGACCCTAGCCAATGTAGCCACTTGGAGAAATTTATTAATGCAAAAGAAAAAAAGATTATAGAGAGATTTACAAGAGAGTTTCTTACAATTTATCATCTACAAATTCCACTCCATTCTCTTTAAATATATATCATGGCCCAATTGGGTGTTAATCCATGGATAAATGTTGCCATTAAGATCGAGGAGAATATGATCCCTCATATCACTCTATGTTAGGAACATATCGTGACTGTTAGATTACCTAGCTACAAATGCATACTAAAGAAACTGACTTTTACCTAATGACACATTAGACCAAGTTGATCTTAACTAAATCCTAAGTGTCTAAATATCTTGACATCCCCCTTAAGAACAACTTGGGATAGGATTGAAGGATTTACAAAAGATACACAATAGTATAAGGAAGGAGGCATTAGAGCCTATCCCTCCATAATGACAAATTCCTAAACTCCTAACATGGATAGCAGTTTGGAAAAATTCTCTTCTGTAAGAGACTTTGTGAAAATGTGTGCAACTTGATCTTTCATAGGGAAAAATATCACTTCAATAACTTGATCATAAATGAGCCTTTTGATGAATTACATGTGTAGTTTGATATGTTTTTTACATATATGTTGAATTGGATCTTTGGCGATATTGATGGAACTTTGATTATCTCACCAAAGGGTGGTAAGATGATGATGCTATAATCCAAACTCTGAAAGGATCCATTGAAGCCACAAGGCTTCTTGAATTACATTAACTGTTGCTCGATATTCTACTTCTACTGAAGAATGAGCAATAACATGTTGTTTCTTATAGGTCCAAGTCATAGGTCCTGAACCAAGGTTGAAAACATAATCTGCAGTAGAATTTTGATCATCAGGGTCATTATCCCAATCCGAATCAGTGAAACCAACCAATAAAGGAGTCTCCCCTAAGCTATAATGTATCCCAAACTGAACTTTACCCCGAACATACTGAAGTATCCTTTTAGCTTCTTTCCAATGGCTTTCATGAGGTTTTTTCATATATCGGGAAACAAGACCAAAAACAAAGGAAAGATTAGGATGAGTATGAGTAAAGTATAAGAAGATACCAACTAACTGACGATATAAAGTTGCATCAAATTCGGGATAAGTACAGGTGGAAAAAAGTTTGACTTCAGATTGGAAGGGAGAAGGGGATGGATTTTAATCTTCCATATGAAAGTGACGAAGAAGGTCACATGCATACTTATACTGGGAAAGAAAATTTGCTTCCTTGGTTTGCAAAACTTGGAGGCCAAGGAAATAATGCAAATAGCCTAAGTCGGTCATTTCAAATTTATTCTTAAGGATGGTTTTCACATGGTTTAAAATTTTTGGGTCACTACTTATGAGGATAAGGTCATCAACATAAATAACATGGATTATGTGATGGATTCCTACTTTTTTGTTATAGACATTAGGGTCAGAATGGCATCTAGAAAAGCCAGTATAAAAAATAAAGTTGTCCATTTTTGGCATACCAAGCTCAAGGATATTTCTTAAGACCATAAAGAGATTTCGTAGGGTGACAAACAAGACTGGAGTCATTATGGACATAGGAAGGAGGATGTTCCATGTAGATTTATTCTTGCAAATATCCATGCAAGAATTCATATTCGACATCCATCTGATGGACCTCCCATTTATGTGAGGAGGCAAGGGATACAACAAGGCAGATGGAATTCATTTTGTCTATAGGGGAAAAAGTTTCATTATAGTCAATTCCTTCAACTTGGGAGAATCCATTGACAACTAATCGATCCTTTTGTCTTTCAACACTTCCATTTGACACATACTTAGTTTTGTATACCCATTTTCATCCAACAATTTTTATTCCTTTCGGAAGAGATACAAGATCCCAAGTATCGTTTTCCATTAAAGAACACTACTCTTCATTCATTATTGTATCCTAATTTGGATGACCTAAATATTTTGCAAATTTCTTTGGGTCACGAGCCTGTGAAACTTGATAAAAAAGAGAAGAGGCTCGCTAGAACTGTGAACATGTCCGACGCTGATATGAAGGATCACCAACAATATCACCAACTTCTTCTTGTGTTAAATAGACCCATCTAGGAGGCAATGGTGTTGGTTTAGGTTCTTGTTCAATGGAATCATCTAGAGGAAGGTGAGAAGGCGGAGGTGGAATTTCATCCTCAATTTCATCATCTAAAGAAGAAGAAACTAGAATGGGAACATATTATGGAGCAAACATCGAACATGGATAGTAGGATGAAGAAGGCACAAATTCTGAATTAGGCTCACAAGCCAAGACATTTTCATCAAATTTAACATCTCTTATAATAATAATTTCATTACAATGAGGTTGAATAATCCTGTAACATTTGGCATATTTAGAATAATAAATAAATATACACTTCTCACTTTTAGGGTGAAATTGTTTCCTTTTCTCATCAGGAATGTGAGTCCATGCAACACTGCCAAATACACAAAAGTTGTTGGAATATTCACCAATACTAAGAGGGGGGGTGAATAAGTATTGAACAATTATTACCATTTTTAATCACAACATGTAAAAATTAACTTATCAATAATTCCATTCACTTATGATTGCATTTAATATATCATAAACATATAACCACATATGTACAATACACAATAATTTTACGTGGAAACCCAAATGGGAGAAAACCACGAAACACTTTTTAATATATATCTGGAATATAACATTCATAGGAAGCACCAAATTCAAATATTATCCAACACCAACTAGAAGGAGGCTCCAACCCCCTAGTTCACAAGCTCCAACTTGTAGGAATTTGCAACTTTCTATATTCTCTGGCTCAACTGGAAGGAGGCTCCAACCCCCTAGTTTACATGCTTCAACCTGAAGGAAGCTCCAACTTCCTAGATTTTCCAGCTCCAAATGGAAGGAGGATCCAACCCCCTAGTTTTATGAGCCCCAACTCAAAGGAAGTTGTAACTCCCCTGCAAGAACCAACCTGCTATCTGAAGACACCAATATTCCTGTGCACCACCCGACCACCCTTGTTTCTCAAGCACCAACTTGAAGGAGACTTTGATCTCCTTCCTTGCACCACCTTTCCACCCTTAAATATAAATGAGAGAAATAACCTGTCACTGTTACTGTCACTGATATTTATATATCACCATCATCAAAACTAGATCCACTACAACTGATACATCATCATCATCATCATCAAAATTGGATGCACCATGACTGATACATCATCATCATCATCAAAATCTAGATCCACCACAACTAATATATCATCATCATCATCAAAACTGGATACACCATAACTGATACATCAACATAATAAAAAATATATCCACCACAAATTATAAATCAACATCATCAAACTAGGTCCACATACAAATCCTAGGTCCACACGGATTCACATATAAACCCCAACATCAC
The DNA here is from genome assembly GCA_010110895.2 of Picea sitchensis. Classification (NCBI taxonomy): domain Eukaryota; kingdom Viridiplantae; phylum Streptophyta; class Pinopsida; order Pinales; family Pinaceae; genus Picea; species Picea sitchensis. The sequence continues at coordinate 72,790 of SNQJ01S0039725.1, forward strand.
TTCTTAAATCCGCATACAAAGATGCTTAGAACTATATGTTGATACTGAGAGGGGGGTGAATCAGTATCAAGTACAATTTAANTTATATATCACCATCATCAAAACTAGATCCACTACAACTGATACATCATCATCATCATCATCAAAATTGGATGCACCATGACTGATACATCATCATCATCATCAAAATCTAGATCCACCACAACTAATATATCATCATCATCAAAACTGGATACACCATAACTGATACATCAACATAATAAAAAATCTTAGAACTATATGCGTTGATACCGAGAGGGGGGGTGAATCAAAGTATCAAGTACAATTTAAAACCTTTTCAACTTATACTTAAACCATTCAACTATATCCAATGAGAAATGAACACAGTATAAGAGTTACACTCCAATACACTATAATACACCATAATACACCATGCACAATATATGAGAAATAATCAATAAGTTATTGTTCAAGGGAAGTAATGACTTCCAAAGGTAGCTACAGCCTAAAATGTAAAAGGAGGGATACAACTCCAAGAGGAAAGATACAATCCTCCAATATCAAGAGAGAGTTGAACTCTCCATCCTTGCCCCTTCCTTCCACTCAAGAATATATGAGAGATAATAAAACTTTACATTAAATCATCACTTTCATCAACCAATCATCACATAGAACCTCGATAATGCCTCAGACTTCTTCAATTTCTAAAATTCTCAATTTTGGAGTAATTTTGATCCCGTAGATATTATTACTCAATGTATTCTCTGAACTCCTCCACTTCAATTCCTTGAATCCTCCTCAAAAACAAGTTATAGAAAGAATGGTAGACTTTATTCAATTCTCACCTATTCAGAGAGTGAACTTGCACATAATGACCCACGCTCAATAATTAACATAAGATTCTAAAAATCACATAGAATAAAAACACATTCCTCAGACTCTTTCCAATCAAATTTGTCCCACATCGTGATTTTGACTTTACGAAGAAGTTATGACTGTTTTACTCCTAACACCTCGCTTATTGACTAGCTTCAGACTAGTCACAAACCCTATCTTCCACATAGTGTATCTCCATACTATAGCGAATAAAGAGATGAAATTTTTACCATAGGTACCTTGATATGTCTTATCAATAATACCATAGAGATTTCACCATCTGAATCATTCTAGAAATTTTATAGCAAAATGGTAAGATGACCCGAAAATAACATACCTTAGGAACACATCACCAAAAGACTTCATCCTCCCTTGAAATCCTACTTTCTTTAATTTTTATTTCTTCTCTCAAATTTGACTTGTATCAAATGAATGTATAATTTATGTTTATTTATACCATTTATGTTGCTACTTCCTTTTAACATTAGGGTCGACCTGACACTTTCTTATTTTGTAATTCTTTTCTTTTAATTATCTCTCTGTACTACATGTACTTCCTTCTTCAATTCACTTTGTCATCTTTCGTACCATTTCTCCTCAACCATGAGGATCCATGTGACGGGCCACATGTACCACCTAAAACAAAATGATGTATACTATCCATTCATGGGTGTTGTATGCATGTGTGCATTGTCCTTTCATGTCCAAATACCTTTATCAATCTTGGTACCAGTAATCCATGACTAGGTTGGACATCAATGACAACAACCAATCTTCAACAATATCCCCTTTGTCATTGATGGAAACACTCATGCTCCCCCTCTATCATCATGATCCCAATTTATCTCCCCTTGACATCAATGGAAAAGGTTAGGCTTGCTCCTCATGAGTTTAATGACAAAAGGTAACCTTCTTTGGGTCACCTCCCTGAACATGTGGCACCTCAATAATACTTCATCCTTATTTTTGGTCTTGGGAATTTTTCTTCCTGGAATCATTTTGTGTGGCTTACGTTTGACTCCCGAAAATAACTCAGGAAGATTGGTCTTCTTGTTGTAGTTGCAACCACCTTCCCGAAGTTATTTTCCATTTTACATTTTCGAATCAAACGTAAGAGTGTATAATTGATCACACATTTTACTAACACTCTAGTAGATTATGATTCAAGTTCCCAACCACTTGTAATTATTTTCTTTTACATTTTTCTTCCAAGCTCTACTGGCTACCTTCAAGTATTTTGGTAGATGAGTGGTCTCCAAATGCAACATTGCCACCTCTCTTCAAGGTGATGAATTTGTTGATCCCCATTACAGGAAGAACATCCACCTGGGCTCATGTACCATTCATCTTCTTCTTTAGATTCTTCAAGAAGCACGCTATTCGACAATCTTCATTGTTTGGAATCTCTTTCCTTTCCATACTGTTGGCATAGGGACATATTCATTCATATATATGCACCTCGATTTGACCAAGATAATTGCATTTGTAGCATACAATATTTTTTTGTAGCATACAATATTTTTGTGCATTAATGAGTAAAATGAATTATAACTTCATGGATTAAATCCACTATTATTTCCATATCACCATTCATGTTTCTTGTGTATTTGTTCCTTTCATTGATTCTGCAATTAATTTCCTTATGTCCAAAATTTTGCAAGTATAACAATGACCAAGAAAGAAATTTGATACCGGGAGTAAGTGACCTTCTTTGTGATGTGTGTCCATATGGGTTCATGATATACTCTTCAGACACTATAATGATTGAAGCTTTTAGATTCTGCTAGGGTCCTAACCCGCTATATCATTAGGTAGATCAATATATTCGATGTAATAAAGGTCAATATTAATAAGTACTTTCAATAAAATAGAATAAGGTGGATGTAAGAAGACCCATAGAATCTTCCGGCTTTAGAAGGATCTTTCTCTAGATGGTTCTTCTGATAGGCATATTTAGTATAAATAAGGGTCGAGGGTATGAAACCATAGCTTGGATATTATTATTGTAACAGAGCACTGCACGATTGGAGATTGTCCCCTCAAAGAGGCTTGTGAACATTGATTAATCAAAGTGTTATCGTTTTTTTTTATATCATTTCTATGTTATTGTGAGATTATGATGGATATTTTACCGTTATTCCTACCACGCATTTTATTTCTGTTTTGCATATTTATTATATCCAGTATCTTGCAAGTGGTAATGAAAGCACTTTCCTCTGGTAGAAATTGTGGGATTTTTTTCCGGGTAGAGAGACGACTGACATCTTTAAGCCACGAGATCCGCCACACCGCATAAACCCACTATTGAGGGATTCATACATGCAAAAGAAATAAAAGTGGTTCTTTAATCTCGTCCGTTGGCCACCCCTTGTAAATTCCCCTCAAGTAGTACCCCTTCGAGTAGTGCATCAGACAACACCTCGTGTATAGATCCACCTAGATTTCCTAAATCCCTCTTTAGATAAACCTATCACCAACCGCTATAGTGTCATCGGTGAAAAACCTGGGAAGATACTCTCTATTACCTGGGTATTTGGGTAGTATGACTAAGGGTAATATCTATCCTCCTTAGTTAGTTCCCCGAGATATTGGGAAAAGTACTACTATTGGACCCCGCAAAAATATCAGAGAGCTATAGTAATGTGGCAAACCCTTGTCTCAGAACTCCTTGAATACCTAACCCTTGGGGACAAACATAAATAAATTAAAACATACCATATCTATTTCCGCTAACCTGTTCAAGCAAGTAAATACACATTTCTTCAAGTTAAGCATTTGGGGATTTCATGACTGTAGTATTCTTCTTCGTAATTTATATACCAGTGTAAAAAAAGTTCCGGAATTTTTTCCAAGTTTAACCTATTCCATTGGATTCATCTCACTTATCACATCTATCCATATCATTTTTTATTAAAATTTTTGACCACGCTTCACCCCTTTTCAGCTCACCCATCCCCATGGTCCATACCCGTAGCCAAGATCTGAAAACTCACTTCAACACCTTGCACCGGTTTCCTGGTGACCCCAAAAGAAGTGAAACAACTCAATACCAATGTTTCCATCGATTCATCCATCCATTAAACCATAAATACAACCATGTCCTTAATGGAGGAAGTCAAACAATAACTCACCACCCAGCTTGAATTAGTCTTTGCATCCCTCTCGCACCAAACTGAAGATCCCTACGATGACCATTTCTCTGAAGCAACTCCAAAGACCGTATAGCTTAACATTCCTCCCATTTCCATACCTCAAAGACCATCGGGCCAATGTGACTCACGCCTTCCATCGTGGATGTGGACCAAATTTGATGGTTTCGTAATCTCAATCGGGTTGGGTAAATCAAATTGAAAATTATTTCTCTTTATACCACATCACAGATGACTTAATAAACTCGCATGGTGTTCTCCATAGATCAAGAACGCTATAATGGTGGTAATGGAGAAAAAACTTCCGCCAAGGGTATATTGTTGGACCCAATTTGTGGGATCGAAGCTTTATGAATTATTTGACATGGATACCAAATCCATTTTACTGCTTGACAAAGTTGAAACAATCCGTAATAGTAGAATACTTCATAGTTTCCTTTGAGCAACTGGATTTTCAAACAGAGGGTATTGCCTCGATGCTTTATTTCGAGAGTGTTTTATTAGTGGCCTCGTGGAGGAGATTTATTCATGTCTTCATGGTTTGACCTCGATCTTAAGTGGAGGCTACTAAAAGAGATAAAGAAGCACAACAAAGTTGTATCATCTCAAACCTAAAAACCCTCCTTTATCCCTCAGCCTAAACCCATCACTCCCACCACCTCTCCCATTAAAGATCCAAAAATTGACCGTATTGAAAATGAATGAATAAGTAACCAAAGGCCTTTGTTATAATTGTGATGAAAAATATTTCCTCGGCCACAAGTGTAAGGAACAAGCATTTATGGCTATCTCTAAGGATATTTTTGGAAGAGGATGTTGAAACTCCCCTTGTGTCCGGGAGTCACTTGAACACCGACATGTAACCCTCTCCCTCGCAATTCCCTCCTCAAGTAGAACCCATCATTTCCTCAATGCTCTCAATCGGCTTTCCTTCCCCAAACCCTCAAATTAATTGGTTACATCAAGCATCGTAAGTCATCATTCGCTGATAGTGGAAGCACCCATAATTTTATTCATCGCCGTAAGATTGCCCAAGAAACTCATTGCTCCATCCATGCCGCCAACAATTTCCAAAATCATGATTGCCAAATGGTGGTTCCATGAAATGTGGAGGGCGCTAGAAAAGATGTGTGTCTCCAACTCCTAAGACTACCACCTAAAAAATCCCATATGTTTACTCCATGGGTGGTTGTGACATTGTGTTGGGTGCAGATTGGCTAAGAACTTTGGGTCCCATTCTCATGGATTTTAAGTCATTAACCATGCAATTTGGACCAGAAGGCCACCAATATAAATTCTAAGGCATCACTTTTGGTTCAATTCGAGATCATTAGTTCCGATTGAATGGAAAAGCTACTAAAAAATGTCATTCGTGTCATTGTCCAACTCCATGCCATACAAGCAACAGACACCGGGTACTTTATTTATTCCAAGCTTCCTCCTTCTAAACATCAAATGGTATTTTCCACTCCCTCAAGGAATCCCTCCTTCCCGCCGGGTGTTCATGATCATTCCATTCCCCTTTGTACCGAAATCCTTTCCTCCCTATATCCTCATTCATATCACAATTCCTTTCAAACAAAATGAAATTGAGAAAATGGTCCAGAACTCCTTAATGCAGACATCTGCCCTAGTACGAGCCCTTACTCTTCCGTAGTCATGGTACTGAAGAAAGGTTCTTGGAGAATGTGTCCCCGACTCCAAGTAGTTCTCAACAACCTCAATTCATTAAAGACAAATTTCCCATTCTCCTTGTCATTGATGATCTCCGGATGAATTGAGTGGCTCTAATTCTTTACTAAAATTGATTCATTGGGCTATCACCATATACGCATGAAAGAGGCAAATATTCCAAAGACTACTTTCGCGACCTTCATGAGGGCTACTCATGAGGTTTTTAATGCCCTTTGGCTCGCGGTATATTCCCTCCACCTTCCAAAGCCTCATGAATCATGTCTTCCATCCCTTCGCTATTTTGTTCTAGCTTTCTTTGATGATATCCCATCTATAGAAAAACCGACGTAATTCATCTTACTCTCATGATCAAGTTCTCTCATCTCCTCTCCCAAAGACCAACTTTTCTCTCAAACAAATAGGAAATGTTTTTGGTGCCTCAGAAGTAGAAATCTTGGGTCATCTAGTTGGACAAGATGGTGTCGGTGGATCCAAAAGATTGAAGCTATGCAAGATCACCGACTGAAGACTCTAAAAGCTTCATGTGGATTTCCGGGCTTAACGGGTTATTATCGCTAGTTTGTTAAGAACTGTGGAAAAAATGCAGCACCTCTCACCGCTTCTCCTAAAAGTAAACTCCCCTTTCACTTGACCCAGCCGCCAAGATTTTCAAACCATGAAGACAACCATGTGCACCACCCCAGTTCCTCCTAATTTCACAAATACCTTTTGTGTTGGAATCTAATGCCTCGTGGAGATGAACTCTACATCATCCCTATGAAAGAGTGGGTCAACCTTTGGCCTTCACCAACAAGCAACTATCCAAAAGGAATCTAGGAAACCCATTTACAAAAGGAAATGTTGGCTATTCTACACATCGTTGATCCGTGGCCTTATCTCTTGGGGCAACGCCTTCCAAATTAAGACCGACCCATCAAAGCCTCAAGTACTTTCAGAAACAACGCGAAGTTCCTAGGAGCAACAAAAATGGGCACTCAAGCCTATTTGGTTATGATTATGAGTTCATTTTATAAGAAGGGAAAGACAATGTAGTGGTGGATGCATTATCCCAAAAATATGAAGAAGAAGGATCCCTTTTTTCTTTCCTTCATTGTACTTGATTGGCTCCAAGTTGTGCGCCTAGAATGGCTTCAAGATCCCAAAGTTCTCATCTATCCAACAATTTCAGACCAAGGCTCCCTGTGGTACCCTTGGTCTGGATGAGATCTCTGACACAAAGGTCATTTTTGTATTTAAGTAAAACAATCAATGCTTAAATCCATGATACTTTCCGAGCTTCATGCTACACTCACAACGTGGCACTGGGAATACCTCAAACATATGGACAAGGTCAAACGCTTCTTTTTCTAGGATGAAAGGAAATGTAGATATCCATAATTTTTTTCAATCGGACGTGAGGTGTGTCAACACAACAAGGAAGAAATGGTCAAATCCTTGGGCACACCGGCAACCGCTGACCAATTCGCTATTTGAAGGATATATCTATGGAATTTATTACCGGCTACCTAAATTAGAATAAATTAGTCATAATGGTGGTTGGGGATCACCTTTCCAAGTATTCTCATTTCTCTACTCTTCAACAACCATTTAATGATCCACAATGGCTCAATTTTTCATGGATCCAGTCTTCAAGCTTCATGTCATGTCGCACTCTATTGTTCTTGATCATGACCCAACTTTCACAAGCAATTTTTGGCAAGAAATGTTTAAGCTACATGGCACCCAATCAAGATCTCACAAAGACAACTTATCATCCCTGCATCGATGGTCAAAACGAAATTTGTCAACAAGCAGCTTGGAAACATCTCGAGGTGTTTGCCTCCTAAAACAACATCGGGCGGCTCCAATATTGCCCCTAGCCTAATGGTGGTACAACACTCTACCATACAACTACCACATGACTCCTTTGAAGTGGTATATATGGACGTACACCTTCAATTTTCTCATACTTACCGGGTAAATTTCAAGGTCTAGGCAGCTTGACCAAACACTTACAGCCGAGAGGATATCCTTCGTATCTCTAAAGAAAAACTTGGTCATGGCACGTAATCGTATGAAGCAACAAGAAGATCAAGGTCGCTCAATGTCAATTTGCGTATAGATCAAGTGTTTCTCGCTGACCGCAACCATAAGCAAACTTCCTCAAGTCCCAGCATTTTCTAATCTAGCCCAAATTTATGGTCCTTATACGCTCTCAAGCATGTGGGATGAGTTTCATATCATTTAGCTCTGCCCACAAATAAGCTACATCTAGTTTTTCATGTTTCATGCTTAAAGAAGGTGATTGAACTAGGTGCCAAATTCCTACCAACCTTCCAATTAGTTGAAGAAGGATTCATTTTGGCACGCCAAGTGCTTTTGGACCAAGCAGGAGCGCCGCCGGTATCGTGAGAACTATCAAGGAAGTGTTAGTCCAACAGATATGACTCAACAAAGTTACTTGGGAACCAAATTTTACCATTCTGGCAAAGCAAGTTTGCTATCTCAAGCTTTGAGGACAATAAGAAGGTGGGATATAAAGAAGTCCATTGCTAGTAGATCAATATATTCAGATGTATTAAAAGTCAATACATTGCCTTCAATAAAATAGAATACAGATGTAAGAAGATTCCATTGAATCTTTCAATTTCTAGAAGGATCTTCCTCTAGATGCTTCTCTTTGATAGGACATATTTAGTATAAATATGGGTTGAGGGTATGATAAGGGTCGAGGGTATGAAAACCCCAGTTTGGAGATTATTGTACTACCGATTGGAGGTTTCCCCTCTAAGAGGCCCCGTGTGAACATTGCTTCCTCAATCAAAGTGCTATTTTTGTTGTTTTTCCTATCATTTCTCAGTACATTGTGGGAGATTATGTTGATATATTACCATTATCTCCGCCATTTCTAGCATTTTATTTTTTTTTCTACATATTTATTATATCCTGGTTTCTTGCAAGTATTTATTATACCTGGGAGGTAAGGGACCTTCTTTGTGATGTAGTCCATTTGGTTCATGATCTACTCTTCTGTAGTTTCTTCATACTAATTGAAGCTTCTTTTATTCCCTAAGGTAGGAGGTCTTCTTTGGATATTCATCTCTTTTGTAATTGCCCCTCTTTTCCTGTATCCCCTGTCCACTTCTCATCAACCGCCCTGTAGTTCTTTCTTCAACCTCTTGTTGGTATTTGCATCTTATTTGTATGAAGTTTCACCCATGCATCCAAGATGTTTTTAATTTTGGCACTTGAGAGTTTCTAAGCTCTTCCTCAATGAGACAACTCTTGTTCAAGTTTCTCACAATCTCTTCTTTCTTCATCATTTGACCTCTTTCTTCTATTCTCTTTGCTTCTTCTTCTAGTAGAGTTTTCAAGGAAACCAGTTTCTTCTCTTAGTTTCGAAAGTCTCTAATTGTTTCTTTAGGCTTACAACCTGCCTTTCTTCATAACCACCCACCTCACTCTTAGTTTTCTATGCTATCTTGAGCTTGCTATTTTCAATCCTCAACATGCTTCAATTTTTACATTCTCATCTTCTTGTTGAATCATTTCTACTTCATGATTTCTTCTTCATTGTCATCTCTTCTAATCTTGATGAGGACATTCAAATTCAACATGTCCTACCTTCACAATTAAAGCAAAAGAACTCGCCTCTATTTTCTTCTTTGAAATCTGAGTTGTTGTAATTTTCTTCAACTTCTCTCTCTTCTTCTTTCTACTTTCCTTGCCTAAAGGTCTTGTAGCTTGTCCCAAAGCTCTTTTTTCTCATCTTCACATGATCCCACCTTGATTTCACTGAATCTATCAATCCATCCAGATGGTATTTCCATTACGCTTGTTGTTCCTTTTTGCTTCCTTTTGAGTCGCTAGCCTTTGGTTTCTTCAAAGCATTGTATCTTGAAGCAACCGAACCAAACATATGCCCCAAGAGAGCTCTCTAAAGTGCTTCATTCTATTTTTCCCCAAGATTCAAAATTGCTTCCCATCAAATGGTGGAATCCCATTTGGAATGTTGTCTTCCCATTTCTACTTAGGATCTTCCATCCAGTGGTTAAACCGCATCAAGGTAACCTCGCTTCCTCGGGATACCAATTGTTGATACTTAGAGGAGGGTGAATCGGTATCAAGTAAAATTTAAACCTTTACAAATTATACTTAAACAATTCAACTATATCCAATGAGAAATGAACAATAGTATATAAGAGTTACACCAATACACCATATTACACCATGCACAATATATGAGAAATAATCAATAGTTATTGTTCAAGGAAGTAATGATATCCAAAGGTAGCTACAACTTCCAAATATAGAGGGAGGGATAAACATCTAAGAGGAAGATACAATTCAATATCAAGAGATATTTGAACTCTCCATCCTTTCCCTTCCTTCCACCCAAGAATATATGAGATAATAAAACTTACATTAAATCAATACCATCAACCAATCATCACATAGAACTTGATAATGTTTCCTCGAGACTTCTTCAATTTCTGTGCTACCAATTCTTGGAGTAATTGATCCTATAGATAATATTACTCAATGTATTCTCTGAAACCCCTTCCACTTTCAATTCTTGAATCCTCCCCAAAAGAGGTTATAGGAAAGAATGGTAGACTTTATTCAATTTTGGTCTATTAAGGAGATATCCTGTACTGTAATGCCCTCGTCAATAATACTACCATCCGATTTGAAAACTTGTACACAAGAAACTACAGTCCTGCATCGCTTTGGTAATGAAATTTTTCCCACTTCATTTGGATTCTCTATATAAAGAAGTATGACTATTGTACACGAAAACCCTGCTTATTGACTAGCTTCAAGACTGTCACAACCCTATCTTCCATAGAGTGTATCTCAATAATTATAGTGAATCAAGAGCTGAAATTTCTTACCAGAGGTACCTTGGTATGTTCTCTCAATACTGTAGGATTTCACCATCTGAATCATTCTAGAAAACATTTATAGCAAAATGGTAAGATGACCTGAAATAAACATACCTTAGAACACATCACCAAAAGATTTCATCCTCCTTTGAAATCAATCTTCTTTACTTTTTATTTCCTCCTCAAATTTGACTTGTATAAAATGAATGTATAATGATGTTTATTTATACTCATTTATGTCACTTTTCATTTTAACATTAGGAAAACCAAACTTTTCTCTTATTTTGAAATTCTTTTCTTTAATAATCTTCAAGGCCTACATGTACAAAGTGAATTGTACATGTACAATTCACTTTGTCATCAAAAAATTCATTTCTCCTCAACCATGAGGATCCACTTGATGTGCCACATACCACTGGAACAAATGATGTATACTATCCATTCATATGTTGTATATGCATGCGCATTTTACTCTTATGTCCAAATACATTTCTCAATTCATGTCCAAAACCCATGACTAGGGTTGACATCAATGACAACAACCAATCTTCCAACACTATACCTCAAATTTGAAAAATTGTAAGATTCACCATAAGATCAATTTTTCATTTCTGATTGTAAAACTTGGACCTCAAATATTAGGATCAATTCTCCTTCTAATGTAACAATTGGAATTCAATATGGACCCCGCCAAGTTTCATACATATATCCTTTTTATCTCGAGCACTTGTTTGGGAGTAGTTTTTGGAATAGTCACAAACTATAGATTTCAACAAGTATAAATATGTCCCTGTAATGAATCAAGATATGAAACTTTTACCCAATATTATTTGACATCATATCTAAAATTAATTGAAGTTTCTCTCCGTGAATCATCCCTAAAAAAGAGTTACAGCAAAAATGACATACCTTCCTAAATTCCGCCTATTGTAGAGAAAATTTTTAAAGCATTACACACACTCAATATTTGATATATGAATATGAAAATCAAAACAAATACTAGAAAATGTGTTCGTTTAAATTCAATTAGTCTCACATAAGTTGGATCCTCTATGAATAATTTATTATTCATTGTTTTAACCGTAACACCTGTTTGAGACTAATTATGAGACTAGTAAAAACCCTATCTTCCACAAAGTGTATTCCATAAAGTAAAATGACCTCGTAAGCCGAAATTCATCAAAGGTACCTTGATATGTCTTATCAATAGAATCCATGTTTCATTATATGAATCATTCTATAAAAATAGTTATAGAAAAATGGTAATATAACCTTTAAAACATACCTTAGAACACATCTTTATAAGGCTTCATCTTCCCTTGAATTTCACCCTTCTTCACTTCATTTTCCATCTGAAATTTTATACCAAGATTGTGCTAAGATATCACAAGATTGAATGATGAAAATGAGAGGTTATTAATGTGTGTATTTATACCCTTCCAAGCACCTTCTTTACTTGAACTTGAGTCAACTTGTAACTTCTTATATTTGCAAAAACGTTTTCTCCTTTACTTGACTTTAATTCCCACTTATAACTTCTTGACCCAACACGCAGATTCTTCACCATGTTTTGGGGCTTCATTTTTAAGAGGGAATAAATCCTCAACTATGAGGAACCACTTGGCATGCCACCTAGCATTGGATATGGCTCGATGAGGACTATCAATCAATGGATTTTTTTCATGCATTTGAAATGTCCTTCATACTCTTTTTCTTCAATCAAATTCGGGATTTGTTGGCAATTTGCATGGAAGCAAGTGAATATTAAGGTAGAAAAGACAAAATACAAATTGTGTCGAAGACACAGTGACTGATACTAAGTCAAAGTGAGCAGAAGAGCAGAAAAAATGGAGCAAAGTAAAAGGAATCAAGTCATTGGATGAGGAGATCGAGACGACAGGTGATCAACATGGGAAGAATGATCGTGGAAAACTTACCAAGTGGAAAAATCCACCGTTGGATGCTTTGGAGAACCGCCCGAGAAAGAAGGAAAGACAGGTAGGCGAAGCTCGGAAAAATAGGGTCAAGTTGACCTAGGTTTTGGCACTTAGGTTTCAGACTAAGGCTGTCGCTGAGTTATTGTAATGTATAAATAAAGGTCAAGAGACCCTAGGATGGGTTGTTGTTTTTTTTATCATCATTCAGAGTTTGATGATGTGATGGTGGGTGATTATTGCTACTAAGAGGGAAGTATTGTGCTGAGAAGGCATTCTGTATTGTAAGATCTTAAGCTGGGTGAGAAGATCAACCCCGCAGTTGGGTGCAATGTGGAGAAAGAGAGAATATTTGCTACCTAAGAGCATATATAGGACTGTATGCTTTCAATTTCTTAATATATTATAAATCACAGCTCAGGATGTAGCCCTAGGGAGAGGGTAAACCACATACATTTTGTTGTTATGTGTGATTGATGTTGTGTTCTTTATCCCTTTGATATATGATTGTTACATTATTATTCTAGATATGAGATATACCGTGGCAAAAGTAGGTTCAAGATGGCAAATGATATCTAGATGCCGTGTTGTTGTTTTTGTATTGGATCCACTTTACGTTTCTTCTAGTTGTAGACATCCGTGTCCCGGAGAACCCCCATAACTACTTTGAGGAGATTAAGACCGCTTCACGTGTTGCCTAAAGGGCCAATAGTTAGGCTTGTTGGTGCACTATTAGAGATGAACTCCCCGAGTCTCGCCCCTCTGTACAACAAAATGGTTCCGCTTTGTTGGGACAGATTCTTAAGGAATGTCAAGGTGGTTTCCATCGAAGACGTAGATTCAAAAAGTGATAGAAGACCAAGAAAAGGAATTCACAGGCTCAGGAACAAGAACCCTAAGCTTAGCACCAAGGAATGGTTGGGAATGTATATTCCTTAATAATATACACGGTGATTTTATTTGGAGGGATCCATAAGGAGCTATACGAGTGGTTGAATAGGGTTGAAGTTGATACACAATTTGAGATCAGATCTAGAACACCTATGGTTTGGAAGTCCATTAATTCCATCAAGAAGGTCAAGAGAGTTGATAACACCATGTCAAGATCAATATATCACTGGTTTGATATTACCATCAGAGGGTATATCATCGAATTTCTAAAATAGAGTAGAGTCACATAGCCAAGTGGAGTCATGGCTTTAAGGGATCTAGAGGCAAATTTTTACAATTTCTTAAGTTGAGGATCAAGATGCTATCACATGAGAAGAAAATCTTGAAGATATAGTAGTGGGTAAGACTGAAAAGCTAATGTTCAATCTGTGATAGCAACAAAGGGACATGAGGTTGGACACGCTGTGGAGGCCTTCAAGAGAAGTTCTTCTGGTGAACTTGTTTGAGAAAGGTCACAAACCTCTACAGAAGAAAGGTTTTATAGTGGAGAAGAGGATGAGATACTAAACGAGGAACATTCAAGGTCTCACAAGAGAAGAAAAGATCAAGAACTTTTCCCCGAGAAGAGTCAGAAACTTCAAGGACTGCGCAGACCGTTGAAGTAAGTATTATTACTTCTCTTGTTGTTTTATCAACATTAAGAAATTAGAGTAATCAGAGTCATCAGAGGGCTCAGAGAACTGTCACTAGCAGTCCACCACATAATCAGATAGGAAACCTAGGAAGATCTATCGTAGATGAGATGAGGTTACCCACCTTCAGAGGATATGGATCTGAAGATCCTGATCAACACTGGTTTCTATGTGAAGTTGTGTGGAGTATTAAGAATGTCACCGATGAAGCTGTTAAACGAGCTCAGTTTAGTACTACCCTGAGAGACCGTGCACTAAGATGGTACATGAATTTTGTCCAAGGGGTTGTCCAACCAAAACCGCTGAACGAGATCAAGACTGTGTTGATTTCAGAATTCAAGAAACCCAAGTCAGAGTCGCAATGCATTACATAACTGAAAGAAATCAAGCAGAAAGTAGTTGAACCTATTTGGGAGTTTGATCAGAGGTTTAAGACCTTAACATGCCATTTGAGTTTTCAGATCCCAAATGAGAAGAACAAGGAATGGTTCATTGCTTCCTTCTTACCACACATCCTATTCTCTCTTATGCAACAAAATATTGTTTCGTAGGTTGAGGCATTGGAGATCTCCATGAAACTAGAATCAATTCCTATGGCAGAATCAAGCTCGGGTATGAGTTAAATCTTGAGTCAACTAACTAGTTTATCTTTGTAGCTCGAAGATATGAAGAAACACAAGGGAAAAGGTAAAAGAGAAGATATCTGGTGCATTAAATGCAAATAAGAAGGCCATGACAAGGAGCACTGTCCCCTATTTTACGAGTATTTGGCATCTGGAGCCCCGAGTCCTTTAAATAAAGTTACCTTACTATGGTGTGAGGTATGTAGAAATAGACATCACCTTGGTGAATGCTATTACATGCAAAAATATGTTTAGACACCCACAAATTTGTATATCACATTCTATAAGTTGGTAGGGCATGATGATAGGGATTGTAGGGCCTATGACCTCATGCATGAAAGGTCAAGGGATATATACAAAATTCAAGGCAAAGTACAAAAAGAAGGAAACACTCCGCAGTATAATTCTCCAGGAAGAGGAAAATTCAACCCTCACGGTGGATTCATAGGAAGAGGACGAGGAGGAGGTATGGGTCAAGGTAGAGGAAAAATAATTTGTTATAACTACGCACAACTAGGACATTTGGAAAGGTATTGCCAGAACCCTTGTACCGCTTTCATTTACTGCGACTCATTTGAGCATGTCATTGAAGATTGTCCTGTGCTGTTAGCCAAACTTCAGGAAACATGAGGAGGAAACCAACAAGTACAACTCATCTCAGCAGAACCTCGTGGAGAAGATCCTAGAGTCACTGTAATCACTAGAGGAGGCACTGTTACAAGAGAACCATACAATCTTTTGATTTCCTTGGTTTCCACATGGATGGATTAAAGTTTAGCATTTGAATTTCATTGCAAGCTTTCCTTTTACAAAACATCGCATTAATTTGGGACTAGAAGGATATTTAGAAAATCTTGGAGTATGCTCTTTCCTCGCACCCTTATGTGATCTTGGAAATCAAGAAAAGAGATTGCTTGAAGAAACCTCCATCTCCCTTTAAAATCAACCATTTTTAGGAGAGGACAATACCTCTTAGCTTGTTTTTTGAAACATAATCTCAAATATTTGTAAGGGCCCACACATTCCCACATGTGCACAATCTTAGGATAGTTTCAAATTCTTAGAGTAAATCACTTAAGAAGTTTATTGTAAGGGCCCACACATGCCCACATGTCCACAATCTAGGAAAAGTTTCAAATATTTCTTAGATTAGATAACATTCTAGGGAGATTAAAGCTCAAGAGTAAGTACTTACATTTCCACCATGCTAGCTACCTAGGGCTTTTTCAATTTCTACAAGGTGAAATTTAGTAAGTTAGAAGTAAGATACAATTGAAAATTACCAAGCAATGTCCACATGCCAAATATTTTCTCAATTAACTTACTAAAATTCATCACTCACCATCAATTCTTGTACACATATGCTATAGTGGGAAAACCCCCCTACGGACTACACTAGGGTTCTAAAGTGCAGTCATAGCTAACTGTCTAAAGTATCCTACTCTTAACCACTATCCGAACAACACCCCACATTCATATATAAAGTACAAAGTATAGGGATCCGGTAGTATTACCTTGAACTTCGTGTCCGGTGTCGATCCCAATGCGTTCGGTCATTTCTTAACTGTAGATCTCCTCCCAAGGCTGACCTGTATTCACCAAAAGACAAACAAGAAACTGCGAACACGCATTCTATATATGGATTAATGGGTTATATGTCATGACAAAATGTAAATCAATCATATATATTAAACACATCATACGACGGGATGACAAAAGCACTTCTTTATATTAATCTCATAATGTCACTTACAAAAAAAGATTGATGACTGCTCCTCGAACCCAGTCTTGGGATCCTCTTCACCAAGCTCCAACTACTTCCGCATATCCTTCTTCTCTCACACTTCTTTCTAGAGAATATGCATAGTTTATGGATGAGGAAAAAGGGGCAAGAATGGGAAATTCTGGCTCAAACTCACAATGTGGCTGCAAATTCTTGGGGAAAGGGGGGATTAGGAAATGCGTTTCACTGCTTTCATGCTTCTCCTTAGAATGGGACCCCAAAACCTTATTTTATATGCCAAAAATATAGTTATTCGGTTAGGCGACGGGCTATGGGCAGTCAATTGGTTAGGAAACTACCCAAAAGCCCGTATTCCCTAGCAACTTTTTATTTTTTGCAACTTTTGTGGGTATACGCGGGCTGTAATGGTGCAACTAGAGTACATACGTGGGTAGTAGTGGTGCAGATAGCATACATACATGAGAATTAGTGGTGCAGGGCATGTACATCTTCAAAAATTTGGTTTTTAAGAAGAGTTATTCAATATTGGCTTGACAAAAATAGTAAGTAAGATGGTCTGCTGCTAGGTATGAATGTTTGGTGCAAACTAGGTTTATTAAAGATGTCCCCTAATGTGTGAGGTTAGAAGAGAATCTGATGGCTGAAATACATTACAAATATTTACCAACGTAGGAAGCGAGTGAGCCCGGGACCAGAGTTCGGGAGGTACCATCTGCAAAATAAAATTGTTTCACTGAGGCAGGCATACCCATGCTTCGGATGAAATAAATCATGGCTTCCAATCAAATACACTGTATATCCATGTCATATAAAGTGTATCTGTGAACAATACAAAATGGATCTACATCTCAAAATCAAAAGATATACATGAATGGTATCCATATTCAAGAAGCAAACGTCGCCTGATGGCTGGAGATGATGTCTTCAGAGCTCGAGCAACACATTTAAGATCTTCTAAACTCAGGTAGGAGTGTAATGTGAGTGTACATCTTCACTACCCAGAGGTCTTCGACATCTCATCGGGGAACAAACAAGAGGATCTCGGTGATCAGGGAGAGAACTTCATTGATTTTGAACAAATATTTTGATTGGACTTTTGGGATGGCCGGGCATGAGGACAAGTGACAAACTGTAGAAGGCCCGATTCAAGTTGGGTAAAAATTCCCTTGGAAAATAGCATGATGAAGTATGAGACTCAAGCAGCATGACATTAACATAAGTTCACGATGCAAGAGGCAACACAAACTCTCCATATGTTTGGAAGAATAACCAAATGAAGGAGGACACAACTCTATGTTATGAGAAAAAATCCCTAAGGTCATATTAAATCCTAGATATTGACGAACAAACAGAAGGATGTGCTTTCTCCAAGGGCAACTCATTGTGCTTCCATACAAAGAAAATACTTTTCCCATCCTCTTTTTGGGGTATATTTTGTTTTTTTTGTCTTTTTCAATATTTTGAAAGATTGAAAAAGAATAAAAGAATGCTACGTTACAAAGGAGGAACGAGTGTCACAAACATACTAGTTCCAAGCGCAAGGAACAAACTAATTCTTAGAGAAAGGAAACATGTGCAGAAAAAGAACACTCAGGAAAATTCCTCCATGGGTCAAGGTGTCAATATG
>SNQJ01S0039726.1:16332-31151 GCA_010110895.2 Picea sitchensis
AGTTTAAGCTACTAAAATATCCAGTGAGTATATTATCTCACCCTGTGAAAGTCTTGTTTTATCGTTTATGGTTGTATTTCATATTTAATTAAATACATACCCCATAGCCCAATGGAGGTGTAAGGCCGTCTCAACCAATTCAAAAACACTTTGACAACAAAACCTACCTATTTCTTTACCTAACCTAATATCTAAAATTGAAAACATAGCTAAATCATATAGAGAGATCCCTCTCTGAAGCTGGAAGGGCTAGATCCCAGTTTTAAAAGTGGTTGGATAAAGTTACCTTTGTAGATTTCTTCTTTTTCAACCTCTAGGAAATTTACCAAGTGCTAACAACTTGTTTAAAAACATAATATTTTATATTGATTGGAGGAAGACAAATGGAACAACAATTTTAAAAGTAGCTGACCATGACTCCATGAGTGGGGAACATGTTGGAACTACCCCTGGGCTGATTTTTATAAGTGGCAAATTAGTGATTTGGCCATTGGCAGCCCCTGAAAATCAGGGATTTAGGAAGCTGTGAAAATTCAAAAGGAAGGGAAAAGACCTAGGCAAGTTAAAAATCAACACATGTGAGGAGGCAGGATGCTGCTAAGTATGCTGGTAAAGAGTCTACTTTCTTTTCTTTTTCCACTTGCTGTTATGAACACTCGAAGGGTGTCAGGCAAGGGGAAAAGTGACTACATTTGAAGGACAGTGCTGTAGAGGGATTTCCAAGTTCGCCCTTATGGAATCATGGTCAGGCTAGGAGGTGAATCAGGCAAGTAATCGTGGCTGGTCGGTTCTAAGGTTGGGAGGAACATGGCTGTTCCCTTTGTTTTATCCATGAGTTTAGTTCAGATATGTTACTCTAAACTCTATCTATCTGAATGATTTTAGATTGGATGTACTGTACATGTTATAGCTAAACAAAAATGAGTTCTAGTATCTATTTTAATGATCGTATAATTGCTGTAAGTCTTTTTCTATACCTAAATATTCAATATTCTACCTCTGTTGGACAAATTGGTTATTGATATAGTGGGATCCTTAAAGCTGGTATGCATGCAATAACCTAGACAAGGGCTGTTCGAATTCAGAAATAATACAGTCCTCTTAATTATCGAATAGTTACACATAAATTCTGGAATCATCCCTTAAGGAATCCTCTACTATGGAATTTAGAACATGTATGTAAATAAAACATATGATATCCTCATCGAATTCAGTAAATAGACTATAGAATTTAATTGTGGAATTATTTGCGGAAATCAAATTTTAAACAGAATCGAATACGTATCAATGAACGAACAAAGCTATTATATGCATATGTATATTTCAAACTTTAAACAGAATCGAATATGTATCAATGAACGAACATAACTAATATATGCATATGTATATTTCATTCTGTAATTTAATTCAAAAAAATAAAACAGAATTCACATATATAGTCTAGAACGATGAAGCATATGGGAATGAACATAATCCAGGGAGTAAGACTACCCTAAACTGGACGATATAATAATGCTAGGATCATACTACAGGAAATCGAATCAATGATTTCACTGATACATCATCAACGTTTGACACCTCTTACATATGCTGTGCGCAGAGAGAGAACAAGAAATTTAAGGCTGTGGCATTACCATTTAGAACATCTATCGAACCATTGCTTCGTATTTTTACAAAAAATATTTCAAAATATTTTCAGAGTAATGAAATCGATTAGGAGGATACAATCTATCGAAAGGACAAGATTTCTATAAAATAAATGTAGAGATTTGGAGCGTGAAACCCTGCCTTCGAACGATCCCCTTTGGGGTAAAATTCCAAAATAAACAGTTTCGATAACGAGAGACTATCCATACAGACATCAACAAAGTCCAGTAATGATGGCTATTATAACTGTTTAAATATTTCAGAGTACCTTTAAATTACAAAATTAATGTACATAACACCGAGGATAATTTTTTTTCCAAATAGAAAATAATGTCCCTACATTACTAAGCTTAACATGTATAAGAGTTACCCAAACACGTAAACTTAGAGTTGTTTCACCATTTCTAGTATTTGGGTTATCAGTCTTCTCCTACATCAAACTCGACTATATATATATATATATATATATAGATATAGCCTTAAATGGATCTTTAACAAAAACAAAACAAGATTTAACCCCTCAGATATCCAACATAGGAAATTGGTGCATAAGCGATGATACTTCTAATAGTAGAAAGCTACGAACAAAATCGTGACCTCCATGCTTGATTTAAGAAGCGAGTTGAGAGCCACATTTTTTATGGAACCCGAGTACCTTTGTCACGTTGAGTAGAGGCCGGTACTTGCACCGAGAAGTGGGCATCCCTGCATTTGACCATCATAGGAAAACTTTATTAAAGTACATAATTAAACTTTAAATTATAAAATCGAATGTATAGTTTGATTACCACAGTGATGTCGGACTACTTAACTTAAGGGCCGAAAACACTGCGGCCTCCAGTTGCCGTGCCTGGATTTGTAATGTGACCCTGGCTGGAGGGAGAATGATGCCTGGAACTTCTGGTGGGTACCTCGTAACAAACAGAGTCCCACCATTAATACAAAGATACCCCTTTTGCCACATAATTAAACAAATACTTAAAAGAGAAAATAGCACTGCAAATCAAGAAGTTCAATCTTTTATAAACAAAAACCCTGTACAAACAAAAATGAAGAACGTAAGGAACAACATCATACATATAGACAATAGGCATTCTCGGGAAAGTACCCCAACTCAGCAAGAGATAAATTACCGGTAGACCACCACTATACTACAAATAAAATGCATCAATCAGAGAGGAGGACATATATGGTTGACCTTTTATTCCCCTGGAATCTCTATATGACGTAAGAATAAACCCTTTCTGTGCTACAAAGAAGTGACTCCCAAAACAGTTACTAGTCACAGGGTAAAACAAAAAGAACCGGAAGAATCCCATGGGACACAAACAAAGGATGAAAAATAGCGCTTTAGGATCACAGTGGTATAGAGCAGTGACTCTCGGTAACAACCTCTTCTACAGTCGACATTAGAATGAAGGGAGAAATTGCGTAGACTTTGAACCTAATACAGGAAGTAAAGATTTTCATAACCCACACCATGAACTCTCTAGTTTCGAACTTAAGATACGATAGTTCCATAGAATCTTACTAGGTAGTCGGATGTTTACGCTAACTTCACCAATGATGGTCGCAGAGGCGGTAGCACTTCCCTGTGGAACAATGCATAATACAAAACCCTCCTCTTCGGAATCACAAGAGCAGGAATGAGACCGCCAAAACCTAAGAGGGATGAGTACCACCCTTGATAGCCCGGGAAGTACAAGCCATGTGCTAGGGAAAAGTTGGTGCATAAGGATTGGGAAGAACAGGAGGATGAGGTGCCGAGATTGAGGATAGTAAGACCTAATTAATTCCAAGACAGATCCTTAACTCCTCCTGACAGGTACAACTGCCTCCCTTAAATGTTGAAGATACGAAGTTAAACAACAATAAAACCATGACTGTCCAGTGAAACTAATCGGTCACTATAATTTTGCCTTTGAAGTGTTCCTTCCTTTACACCAACAGGACAAGGAGGAGTAGTTAGTTTAGCTATGCAGTGATCGATGCAGGACTGGTCAGGGTTAAATTCATTATGGTGGAGACAGATTGTATCATAACTAAAATGAAACCATCAGAGAAAATGCATTGATAATCACTCTTAATTCACCATTAATATCCTTAGCCCATTGCTGGTACGTATTTATTTAGGATTTGATTTCTAATGTCGACACAACTAGGTAGGAGTACAAACAATCAATCTCAGGGTCATAAACTTGCGTGCAAAGTCTAAATGGATCGACTCTCTTAATTAGGGAAACTAAATTCAAAACCTAGTGTATGGGGAATACACGTAAGTAATAATATCTATATAGTAAGATATAGGAGATAGGAAAATGCCTATATTCGATGGAACCTCTCTTATGTGTTAAGTTAGTATGACAAAGGGTTACTCCAAGCCAAAAGGAAATGTAAGTACCCATCATACGAGATGATAAACTTCAGTTAATTAGAGAATAATGTACCAAATAATTTTTTTTTTAATGATAAATTTGAGGTTCATTACATATGGTATTAGAGTAAAAGTTACAACACTAGGCCTGAATAGGACCATTGTAGTGCTTAGTATATATTCTGTTTTAGATAAAAACTAATAAATCGTTTGGTTACAAACACAAAACTTTTTTAGTTTTGGTGATTAAGTATGACAGCTCAAGACAATGCAGAAAACAGGATGGAAGAAAATCCACATCAAATACCTCCTGGAGATACAAGGAAAAATAGTGATGGAAGCTCACCCACAGTAGTGTTGGAAACAATGAGGAACTTGATTGTTGAGCTACAAATATTTAAAGCCGACAATGAAAAATTTAAGAAGGCACAACAAGAACAACAAGAGATAAACGAAGTCTTGCTGCGCAATATAGTGACCAAGAAAATCCCAAAAGATAATAATAACGATGAAGAAGTCAGCAAGAGAGCCTCCAAGAAATCATGGCCAGAAACATAAAAAGGAGACAGTTCGTCTGAAGGAACACCTCCAGTTGAGGATGGAACTAAAACGAACAGAAAAAGAAAACAAGTAGACCACCTTGAAGGATAATTTAAAAAGATTAAACCCGCTATCTTTGATGGAGAATCTAGGACAGGAGAAGAAACAGAGGCATGGCTGTTGGACATCAAAAAGTATTTCCAAATCTACAACTATTCCAGCAACATGAAGGCCAGGATGGCCATATACAATTTGAAAGGGAAGTCCAATATTTGGTGGCAAGATCTGAAATTGGCCAAGGGCCTAAAGGAGAAATAGTTGGAATGGTCTGAATTTAAGAAGTGTTTCAAGAAACAATACCTTTCTGAAAATTATTATGAAAGGAAGATGAAGGAATTTTACGAGTTACGACTCAGACAAATGACGATGGAGGACCTTATAAATAAATTTCTGGATCTGCTAAGGTTCGTACCATACATCTGGGAGGATAAAGTAAAAATTCAACGATTTCTAAGCTGTCTACCACAGTCCTACAAGGACAGAATTGAGTTTGACAACCCCAAATCCTTAAGCGAAGTATTCAGAAAAGCGCGAATGTGCTACGACCAGTATAAATAGCGGGCAGAGTTTCCCAAAGCCTGGAAGGATAAGAAACAAGATCGAATGAACCAGTGGAAGAAGGGGTACCAGCCAACTCCTTATCGGAATACAGCAAAGAGTTTTCCGAGAAAGGATTTTCACTCCAATCCTCCGAATATGCAAGGCAGCAGAAAACCGATAAACCTGGGAGCGAAGAGGTTTGGGGACAGCTCTCGGGAGCCATTAAAGTGTTGGGAATGTGGAGAGCCTCATCTCAGGAGGAACTGCCCATGTTTGAGTTCAACAAACAAAACTGATGTTCATAACCTGCAAGAAGCCTCAACAGTGGGAGACGTGGGCAGTAGCCTACATCGGATAAATGCAGCCATCGAAGACCGACAAGCTGACCACCAGTCCTTGGTGGTAGAAATCGAAGGTAAAATCCATGACACTCAAATTTCTGTTTTAATTGACCTCGGAGCAACATTAAGTTATATTACTCTAAAGGTACTAGAGTCAAATAAACTTAAGAGACTGAAGCACACAAAATCATGGCTTGTGCAACTAGCGACAGATACAAAAAGGAAAGTAATTGACTATATTTCAGATTTTGAGTTCAATTTAGATGGTCAAACTATAAGGACCGATCTGAACATCCTACCACTAGGATCTTATTATATGAATATTGGGATGGATTAGTTGGAACGACACAAAGAAATATTAAATTCTTATACAAAGATACTTAGCTATACAGATGATTCCGACACTACCAGGACAATCCAAGGTATACCAAAACCGGTATCATCCAGACAAATTTCAGTGATGCAACAAAAGAAATGTGTGAGAAAGGGATGCCAAGTTTATGCCATCCAAGTGACGAATCTAGCAGAAAAGGAGGATAATCCAAAGTTGGAAGACTTTGCTGTCCTACGTGATTTCAGAGACATGTTTGTGGATGAGATACCAGAATTACCCCCTAGAAGGGAAATAGACTTCTCCATAGATCTGTTACCCGGTTCTTCCCCTATCTTAAAGGTGCCTTACCAGATGAGTCTACTAGAACTGACAAAATTAAAAATACAATTACATGAATTGTTGAACAAAGAGTATATCAGACCAAGTGTCTCACCTTGGGGAGCACCAGTCCTCTTTGTGAAAAATAAGGACGGTACTCTAAGATTATGTATCAATTATAGACAACTGAACAAAATGACTATTAAGAATAAATACCCCTTACCAAGGATAAATGATCTGTTCGATCAAGTAGGGGGGGCCAAGATCTTTTCAAAATCGGATTTATGATCCGGTTATCATCAAGTTCGGATAAAAGACGAGGACATAAAAACAACAACATTTTAGACAAGATATGGACACTACGAGTTTGTAGTCATACCTTTCGGACTCGCTAACGCCCCAACCACATTTATGTGCCTAATGAATAGTATTTTCAGTGAGTAGTTGGACAAGTTCGTGGTAGTATTCATCGACGATATCCTGGTCTATTCAAAGACGACAGAGGAACATGAGGAACACTTAAGAATAGTTATGAAAATGTTAAGGAAGCACAAACTGTACGCCAATTTCGACAAGTGTGACTTCTATCAGAAAGAAATACAATATCTTGCACATGTAATTTCAGTAGAGGGCATTGCCGTAGACCCGGAAAAGACGAAAGCCATTATGGAATGGTCGATACCTAAAGTTGTAGCAGATATACGGTCGTTCATGGGAATCACCAGATATTACCGTAGGTTTATAGAAGGGTTTTCCAAGATAGCCTACCCTATCACATCATTACAAAAGAAAGGAACTAGGTTTAACTGGTCAGAGAAATGTCAAGACAACTTCAACAAACTAAAGGAATTATTGACAACGACACCCATATTGAAAGTAGCAGACCCGAATAAAGACTTCACCGTATGTGTTGATGCAAGTAAAGAAGGGCTAGGTGGTGTCCTAACTCAGGAAGGACACGTTATTTGTTATGAGTCCCAGAAATTAAAAGAACACAAGTGAAATTACGTCACTCATGACTTAGAATTGGCAGCAGTAATACACACCTTAAAGATGTGGCGACACTACATAATGGGCAGAAGATTCCTATTATTAACGAACAATAGCGGGGTGAAATATCTGTTTAACCAACTAGATCTTAACGCAAGGCAAGCAAGGTGGTTAGCCTTCTTGAGCGAACTCGACTTCGAGGTCGGACATATCAAGGGCAAGGAAAATAAAGTAGCAGATGCTTTAAGTAGAAGAATCCATGGGTTATTTGAGATGAATATTAGCAGGGCAGAAAGTGATCTGGAAGAAAGAATAAGGACGACAAGTATTGATGACGAAAACTATACTAAAATAATGGTAGAATTACCGAACAATACCACAAACTTAGACAAACCAGATCTAAGCATTGACGAGAAGGGACTGCTATGTTTTAAAAATATACTCTACATACCAGATTCAACAGGGTTAAAATTAACAATCTTGGACAAAGTGCATAAGAAACCGTATGCTGGCCACCCAGGTTACTAGAAAACGATAACAACACTTAGGAAACTATTTTATTGGCCTAATATGAAGGGTGAAATAGCAGAATACTTGGCTAGGTGCCAAGATTGTCAACAGGTTAAGGCCGAGCACCAACATCCGACCGACCTATTACATCCATTACCAGTACCAGAATAGAAATGGGAGACTGCATCACTCGACTTTTAATAGGTTTTCCTAAAACTCAGAAACATAATGACTCTATCATGGTTGTAATCGATAAACTCAGTAAGTTTGCACACTTTATTCTTGTAAAGTCTACTTTTAAAGCTATTAACATTGCTGAAATATTCATGAAAGAAATCTTTAGACTGCATGGTATTCCTAAAATGGTGATTTCAAATAGAGACGTAAAATTCACATTCTCCTTTTGGAAGGAATTGTTTGCAGGGCTGAATACCAACTTGAATTTCAGTACAAGTTATCATCCACAAATAGATGGGAAAACCGAAAGGACAAACCAAATCATAGAGGATATGCTCCGCATGTACGTAAGAACAAAACTAAAAAAGTGTGAGGACTATACACACTTGGTAGAATTTTTGTATAACAATAGGTACCAAACTTCAACAAAATTGAGCCCTTTCGAAGTACTGTATGACAGGAAGTGTACGACTCCAATTAGCTGGGATAATCCGGCTGACAAACTTATGGTTGGACCAGAGATGCTCCAGGAAATGGAGAACATGGTAAGAAAGGTACAACAAAACTTAAAGGAAGCACATGACATGCAAAAGAGCTATGCAGATCAGAAAAGAAGACACTTAGAGTTTCAAGTGGGGGACCATGTGTACTTGAAGGTCAAAGCCCGAAAAATCTCATTGAAGTTAGGAAACTGTGCCAAGTTGGCACCTAGGTTTTGTGGACCCTTCAAGATACTAGCTTGAATTGGACCCGTAGCATATCAACTTGCACTTACAGCCAATCTAAGAATTCATAATGTATTTCATGTTTCTTTATTGAAAAAATATGTTCACGATCCTACTCATATGATTGATTGGAACTTGGTACAGGTGGAACCCGAAGGCAAATTCCAGGTGGAACCCCTATGCAATCTGGACCGGAGAGAAATAACACTTCGGAATAGAGCCGTCGCTCAGGTAAAGGTGCAATGGAAGCACTTTAGTCCTGAGGAGGCCACATGGGAATTGGAGGGAGATTTGCAGAAATATTATCCAATCTTGTTCCAAGAAAGGAATGAACACTGAGGACAGTGTTTTATTGAAGGGGGAAAGGATGTGACATCCCCCAAAATAAAATATTTTGGAAATTTAAATTTCTGGGAAATTATTCCGTTTTTTGTAAATTCGAATTTGGAATTTTTTTTTTCCATTTATGGCAATTCCAAATTTCAAATTTGTTAATTGTAATAAATTTTTATGACTGTTGGGCAGAGCTCTGATTTGACCCAACTAACTGTTTGACAATGACACTTGTTTAAAAACATAATATTTTGTATTGATTGCAGGAAGACAAATGGAACAGCCATGTTAAAAGTAGCTGACCATGACTCCATGAGTGGGGAACATGTTGGAACTACCCCTGGGCTGATTTTTACAAGTGGAAAATTAGTGATTTGGCCATTGGCAGCCCCTAAAAATCAGGGATTTAGGAAGCTGCGAAAATTACCAAGGAAGGGAAAAGACCTAGGAAAGTTACAAATAAGCATATGTGAGGAGGCAGGACGCTGCTAAGTATGCTGGGAAAGAGTCTACTTTCTTTTCTTTTTCCACTTGCTGTTATGAACACTGGAAGGGTGTGAGCAAGGGGAAAAGTGACTGAATTTGAAGGACAATGCTGTAGAGGGATTTCCAAGTTCACCCTTATGGACTCATGGTCAGGCTAGGGGGTGAATCGGGCAAGTAATCGTGGCTGCTCGGTTCTACGATTGGGAGGAATGTGGCTGTTCCCTTTGTTTTCTCCACGAGTTTAGTTCAGATATGTTACTCTAAACTCTATTTGTCTGAATGATTTTATATTGGATGTACTGTACATGTTATAGCTAAACAGAAATGAGTTCTAGTATCTATTTTAATGATCGTATAATTGCTGTAAGTCTTTTTCTATACCTAAATATTCAGTATTCTACCTCTGTTGGACGGATTGGTTATTGATATAGTGGGATCCTTAAAGCTGGTATGCATGCAATAACCTAGACAAAGGCTGTTCGAATTCAGGAATAATACAATCCTCTTAATTATCGAATAGTTACACATAAATTCTGGAATCACCCCTTAAGGAATCCTCTACTATGGAATTTAGAACGTGTATGTAAATAAAACATATGATATCCTCATCGAATTTAGTATATAGACAGTAGGATTTAATTGTGGAATTATTTCCAGAAATCAAATTTTAAACATAATCGAATATGTATCAATGAACGAACAGAGCTATTATATGCATATGCATATTTCAAACTTTAAACATAATCGAATATGTATAAATGAACAAACATAACTAATATATGCATATGTATATTTCATTCTGTAATTTAATTCAAAAAAATAAAATAGAATTCACATATATAGTCTAGAACGATGAAGCATATGGGAATGAACATAATCCAGGGAGTAAGACTACCCTAAACTGGACGATATAATCATGCTAGGATCATACTACAGGAAAGCGGATCAATGATTTCGCCGATACATCATCAACGTTTGACACCTCTTACATATGCTGTGCGCAGAGAGAGAACAAGAAATTTAAGGTTGTGGCATTACCATTTAGAACATCTATCGAACCATTGCTTCGTATTTTTACAAAAAATATTTCAAAAGAATTCTAGAGTAATGCAATCGATTCGGAGGATACAATCTATCGAAAGGACAAGATTTCTACAAAATAAACGTAGAGATTTGGAGTGTGAAACCCCGCCTCCAAACGATCCCCTTTGGGGTGAAATTCCAAAATAAACAGTTTCGATAACGAGAGACTATCCATACATACACCAACAAAGTCCAGTAATGATGGCTATTATAACTGTTTAAAGATTTCCAAGTACCTTTAATTTACAGAAGTAATGCACAAAACACCGAGGATAAGTTTTTTTCCAAATAGAAAATAATGTCCCTACATTACTAAGCTTAACATGTATAAGAGTTACCCAAACAAGTAAACTTAGAGTTGTTTCACCATTTCTAGTATTTGTGTTATCAATCTTCTCCTACATCAAACTCGACTATATATATATATATATATATATAGCCTTAAATGGATCTTTAACAAAAACAAAACAGGATTTAACCCCTTAGATATCCGGCATAGGAAATCGGTGCATAAGCGATGTTACTTCTAATAGCAGAAAGCTATGAACATAATCATGACCTCCATGCTTGATTTAAGAAGCGAGTTGAGAGCCACATTTTTTATGGAATCCGAGTACCTTTGTCACGTTGAGAAGAGGACGGTACCTACATCGAGAATTGGGCATCCCTGCATTCGACCATCATAGGAAAACTTTACTAAAGTACAGAATTAAACTTTAAATTATAAAATCAAATGTATAGTTTGATTACCACAGTGATGTCAGACTACTTAACTTAAGGGTTGAAAACACTGCGGCCTCCAGTTGCCTTGCCTGGATTTGTAATGTGACCCTGGCCGGAGGGAGAATGATGCCTAGAACTTCTGGTGGGTACCTCGTAACAAACATAGTCCCACCATTAATACAAAGATACCCCTTTTGCCACATAATTAAACAAATACTTAAAAGAGAAAATAGCACTGCGAATCAAGAAGTTCAATCTTTTATAAACAAAAACCCTGTATGAACAAAAATGAAGAACGTAAGGAACAACATCATACATATAGACAATAGACGTTCTTGGGAAAGTACCCCAACTCAGCAAGAGATAAATTACAGGTAGACCACCACTATACTACAAATAAAATGCATCAATCATAGAGGACATATACGGTTGACCTTTTATTCCCCTGGAATCTCTATACGACGTAAGAATAAACCCTTTTTGTGCTACACAGAAGTGACTCCCAAAACAGTTACTAGTCACAGGGTAAAACAAAAAGAACCAGAAGAATCCCACGGGACACAAACAGAGGATGCAAAAGAGGGCTTTAGGATCACGGTGGTATAGAGCAGTGACTCTTGGTAACAACCTCTTCTACAGTTGACATTAGAATGAAGGGAGAAATCACGTAGACTCTGAACCTAATACAGGAAGTAAAGATTTTCATAACCCACACCATGAACCCTCTGGTTTCAAACTTAAGATACGATAGTTCCATAGAATCTTACCAGGTAGTCGGATATTGCCGCTGACTTCACCAATGATGGCCGTAAAGGTGGTAGCACTTCCTTGTGGAACAATGCATAATACAAAACCCTCCTCTTCGGAATCACAAGAGCAGGAATGAGACCACCAAAACCTAAGAGGGACAAGTACCACCCTTGACAGCCCGGGAAGTACAAGCCATGTGCTAGGGAAAAGTTGGTGCATCAGGATTGGGAAGAACAGGAGGACGAGGCACCAAGACTGAGGATAGTAAGACCTAATTAATTCCAAGACAGAGCCTTAATTCCTCTTGACAGTTACACATGCCTTCCTTAAATGTTGAAGATACGAAGTTAAACAACAGTAAAACCATGACTATCCAGTGAAACTAATCGGTCACTATACTTTTGCCTTTGAAGTGTTCCTTCTGTTACACCAACAGGACAAGGAGGAGTAGTTAGTTTAGCTATGCAATGATCGATGTGGGACTAGTTGGGGTTAAAGTCGTTATGGTGGAGATAGATTGTATCATAACTAAAATGAAACCATCAGAGAAAACACATTGATAACCGCTCTTAATTCACCATTAATATCCTTAGCGCATTGCTGGTACGTATTTCTTTAGGATTTGATTTCTAATGTCGACACAGCTAGGTAGGAGTACAAACAATCAATCTCAGGGTCATAAAATTGCGTGCAAATTCTAAATGGCCCGACTCTCTTAATTAGGGAAACTAAATTCAAAACCTAGTGTATGGGGAATACACGTAAGTAATAATATCTATATAGTAAGATATAGGAGATAGGAAAATGCCTATATTCGATGGAACCTCTCTTATGTGTTAAGTTAGTATGACAAAGGGTTACTCCAAGCCAAAAGGAAATGTAAGTACCCATCATACGAGATGATAAACTTTGGTTAATTAGAGAATAATGTACCAAAGACTTTTTTTTTATGATAAATTTGAGGTTCATTACAGTTAGTCCTATTGCACACATCCTTAATGGATTCACTTGCAGAGCACCGATCCGCACCACCTGTATTTCACCTAGCCCCCCTGACCATTTCCATTGGCCCCATCGACTGAGACTGCCACAATAGAGGTTGTCTTGGAGCAGGTTATACAACCTAGTGCTCCATCTAGAAGTGAATCTCCATCGAGGGATGAGATATTCACGGTGTGATAATGAATTGATGATAATGTTTAATGTTTCATGAATTTAATTTTACACATATTTGTTTAATTTTCTTGACTTTATCCTTGTAACTGATGCATGGTGGCATCACAAAGAGATTGGGGTCATGGAGGAGGGTAACACCCTCACAAATGAAAACAACATATGAAGTGAGTTGTCTTAGGTTAAATTACAAAGTATCATTTTGTATGTCTATTAAATCATTGAGGAAAAAAACTTATAACATTGTTTATTCTTTGTGCAATCTCTAGAGCGTCGAAGCATTCCCAGGCCTAGAACCTCTTGAGGTGCTTCCTTGATCAAGAGAAGAAATATAGATTTCCAGGATGCTCTTGAGGGTGGTGAGAGTGGCAGTGGTCAATGATTGATCAACTACTGCCATTTTGTATCTAGGCCACCATATGGATGTTTTTTTTTATGTTAAGGCACTTGTTGTCACTTTGTATATTGGGCGCGAGTTACCATTTTGTAAAAAATGTACAATTTAGACAATGTTGAATATATATATATATATATATTTCATGGCATGTTTTTAATGAATCTCATTGTTTCTGCATTTAATGTTGATGAATATATGAATTTCAAAGTGTTTGAATTCCAAAGTGTATGAATTTTATGTGTATTAATCCCTTGATTTTTTTCTAAAGTGATTATAAATACTTGCATTATGCATTAATGAATATCTTCTTATGGTGGAAAATATTGCTAAGTACTGAATCCATAAGCAATTAGTGGTTCTCAAGTAGCATTGCTTGCTAATCAACAATGTATCTCTACATCATTGATAGATCATTCCTTTTGAATTATTTGCATGAATGTTGTGGATATCCATATTCTAACTCAGGACCAACAATATGGTCTTCCTCTTGAATTATCTCCATCTAAATCCAATGACAATCCACACTCAAATAGTGGTCACTTGAAAATATTGTGACCCAAAAAATAACATATTACAATAATTTATTATAGAAATAAATTTTCTCATTTATCTTCTACATAATTGTAAATCACTTAACAATTTCAACTCAATGTTATGTCAAATTAACCTCCATAAATAGTACTAGAATTACTCAATTACGAATATGAGATAAGCTGAAATTCAATTATGCAAGTACACAACATTTGGACTACCCAAACACTTCACATATATTTAGAATATGAAGTACATGCACCTACCAATATCTTATCGGGGGTTGTTAGAAGTCGAGCTCTTCAAACCCTAGCGATGGAAACCATAAGATAACATTATCCAATATCTCACTCCATTAGAGATCATCAACAAGGTAGCATACACAATGTTAAGTCCTTTTTGGAACCTACATTTGTATCCCACACTTGTACAAGATCAACTCCCTCTATCTTCTCAATAACAAGCACAATAGGTAGCACTAGGGTTTTCAAATGCCACAAAAAGCTAACTTCTTCTCTTACCAGAGCTACATTATAAAAGTCTTTATTTTCTCCTCTAGGTATAAGTTCTAGTATTCCTAGTCTCCTTAGGAAAAAACCTTGACCTTAGTCTTCCCTTGACATTCCTTTGAGAAGCCTAGTTGTTAGTTTCTTAGTTTCAGATTCAATCAATAATTTGACCATTTTCTAGGGCACACACAATATTCCCCTCTTTCTATGCATGACATATATAAAATCATTTGATTTATGTGTAACCCTTCATAAATGCCAAAAAGACTAGTCAATGA
>SNQJ01S0039727.1:12678-29680 GCA_010110895.2 Picea sitchensis
TTATCATTTAAATATTCCTCCTTGACTTTGTCACCTCACTTTATCATTTAAATAATCTTCTTTGATTTTGTCTCTTCACTTTATTATTTAAATAATCATTCTTGACTTTGTCATTTTACTTTATCATTTAACTAATAATTTATTCTTTTCAATCTCTTTGACTTCTTTGACCTTTTGGGGCTTCAACCCAACATATGAGGGTCTTCCAGCTTTGTAAGGCCATAACTCTCAAACCATGATGAGTTATGTGACATTCCACATATCACCGAAAATGGCATGACAAGAACTATCAATAGCTTCACCAACAACTTCATTGATATTCATCTCATTATTCCATAATCAACAATGGGTTCTCCAACCATTCTTCTAGGATAACTCATCCGTAAAGCATCTTCTTGTGAGGTCTTTCACCATAAGGGAACCAATTTGGATTTCATCCATTTGTACACTTTATCAACCACGATAAGACAATAATGATTCATCTTTACATCCATCCAACAATGCATCATATACAAATGAGACCACATCGATACATCTTCATCTAAGCATCATATAAATTACATCATATGAGTATGAGACATCTATCCATTCTTATCAAGGATAATACATATTACATCAATCATCAATCAATCAATCCTTTGGCATCATTCAACAACTTGACATCAATCCTTGACATCAATTAATCAAACCTTTGGCATCAATGATATCCTGATCCAACAAATTATCCCAATGTTCAAGAGATTTTCCAACTCCTTCCAAATAGTTGATTCCAGTGGAGGGTTAATTGGTCTCTGTTTTTTCCTATTTGGTTTTACGACTTCCTTGATAGGGATGGAATGTTGTATAATAGTAGTATAAAAGCTGTGGATATCCTCATAATACCAAGAAATAACATTTTGAAATTCACCAAGCAACTTAGTGAACTTCAATTTTGATTCATCAGAACATTGGGCAACTATTTTAATGTTTTTTGGGGACTCGGGTGTTGCAATGTTCAAGGAAATGATTTCACCCACTTTCCTTTTCAAATCCTCTTCTTTATGTTTTTCTTTGTTGCCTACATCACTCGATGAAAATGAACTTTCTAGAGGAATCAATCCCTTAGGAATTTTGTTATATTCCATTGATATAATTTCCTTAGGCTTATAAGGTTCATTTTGAATGAAATCATAGATGTTATCATCACTAGGGAAGACCTTCCATGACTCTATATTCTCTAGGATATGTGGACGATAAAAATATTTAAAGGTGAAATCAGGTCTTTGTGGTAGAAGTTGTCGAGTAGTAGAGGATGCAAAAACAGCTAACCTATCAGCCATTGAATTCAATTCCTTTTTAACATGACTGATGTTGAAATATAGAAAGTTCAAAATTAGTGCCCAAACAGTTTGGGTGTAAATTTTCATTAACTTGTTTCTAGGAGAATATATCTTACGTAAAAGTTTTAAAACAAATCTAGAATCCCCAAAAACTGTAAGGAGACCACAACCTAGATTATAGGCATTTTCAATGCCTAGCAGTAATGCTACAAATTTAGTGACATTGTTTGTGCAAGAAAACTCTAACCTATAAGAAAAGTTATGAATTTTACACACATGAGAGTACAATATAATACCAATTCTTTTTTCCTTCATTGGACCAGGAACCATAAAATTGAATATTCCACATCCCATCCTCTATTTTGATTTTTTCCAAGGGAATGTTGTCCTCGTCAACAAATATAGAGTACACTCCTAGGTCCTCTTCGATATAATTCACATTAGGCTGTGGGATGCTTTCTATATAAGGTAAAATTCTCCCCTCCCTTAAGACTATGATGTTTTTACCATTTCTAGGAATAGATAAGTGTGTCTCGTCGAGTGAGAGGTATCCACCCATCAAAGCTTGGAAATATCTTCCTAAGATGATCAAGTAATTACTCACTAGCATATATATTACTTGAATATTAAGGGTTCTCCTTATTTCAGGGTGCACACACAAAACCAAGGTCACGTCCTTGATTTCACCTATGTTCGATTGTTGTAAACTATTATAAGAGAGCATGATTCTGGCATTTTCATTTGTACAATACAAGCCTAGCTCTTACATAATATTTTTTGACATTACACTTCGGCCCAAACCGTCGTCAATGAGACAACAATGTGAAATCTTGTCCATAATATTTACATAAATATAAAATGGGGCGTTCTTTACAGGGTGCCTAAAGTTATGTACACCTACTTTTTTTATAGTTGAATCCTCTTCGTCTACCTCTTCAGAGAGGTTGGCTACAATGGAATATTTTCCTTCCATAAATTTTTTCATATTATTTTGTTGCTCAGGGATGACAACCATGTACAGGAGGGTAGAATCTGCTTTTATATTAGCCAATTGATTAAGAATGTTGTATTTAGAAGAGGGAAGAGGGGAGGTAGTTCATTGACTGTTAGGAGATTTAGAAACTTGAATAGTAGCAGCTGGTGAAGATGATCTAGGGCTAGAAGAAGTGAGAGGAGTATCATATTTACCTTTTGGAGCATAGGATTTATTCCTTGTATTTATGATCATAAAATCCTCTGGCTCTACAAAGTCTAGGAAAACAATGGTAGTTTCAGGTCTTTTACCAAATATTTTATCTTTGGAACTCTTATTTACTTCACATGTATTTTCCTCATGGTGTTCCTCGTAAAAGTTACACCAACTACGAGGCATGATAGCTTTAGGATGAAAGTTATTTTCATTAAGATTCTTTAAAGGTGGTGAAAAAGAAGATGAGGCCCTAGGGGTAAGAGAGGGGACATTTCCTTTTTGTTCATACACTATCATTCGATTATTCATGTCTTGTAAAATTTGTAAGAGGGAGGACATATATGTCTATTTAACTGAGTCTCCCTTAGGAAGACCTGCTCTTTCGATTTGTTATTCATACTCTAAAAAAGTATGCAGAGAGGAACCAAGGTTATCAATGGCCTTTTCCTCAAGCCTATGACAATATGGGGAAGGTAATGCATTATTATAATGCATGAAAGTGGCTTGGTTCTAAGGGTGAATGAGTTCAAGGATTTGGTTGTATAATCTGGTGAAACACATGTTGAAGTACTTGATAGTTTCACCATCCTTATAAGCGATGTTATTGTACTCCCATAACTACTTGGTTGGGATTTTGGATTTCCCATAGGTAGATTTGAACCAATAGACTAATTCCTCCAAATTAGAAATAATATTAGGAGGAAGGTCAAAGAAATCGACAACAACCTTCCCTTCAAGGGAATTCACAAATAAGAGCATACAAGTGTCATTGTCATTGGCTCCTATGTTGTGACAGGCATTAGAAAATTCCACCAAGTGTTCATTCGTAGTGACCGTGTTATTCCCTAAAAACCTAGGGAGATTATCTTTGAATTTAGGAAGTGGACGAGTAGTAGTGATCCAGGTGGATATTGGTGGCCACCCACCTATTCCAACTGGCTCCTCCTATCCATTTTTTTTCAACACATTCTTTTGAACTGGTTTGTAATTGTGGGGTCTACACTTCTGGGGTTGTCTCAATCTGCACACATCCTCCAGGTATATACAGGTGGCCTCTCACCTAATCCAACTCACTTATTTTGTATGATTTCATTTCAACACATATTGTTGTACTTCCGGGGTTGTTTTGGGGCCCTAAACATTGTTTTTTTTGGCTCGCCATAGTCAAGCTATAGACAAAGTCAAAGTTTGATGGAGAAATGTGTAGTTCTCTGAAAGACCTTTCCAATGGGATATCACGTGCCTAAAACAAAGGTCATATGAAAAATTTACAGTAGTAGGAAGTTGAGGTACCAAATTACACCAACTTACCTACAGGGCCCACATAACTTTTGGCATTTCACCTTCTAGGGTTAGGTTTTTGGAATTCGTGAGTAATATCGAAAATGCCTATGGAGCTTGATTGTAATCCATTTTTCTTAGACAGATGCATGTAGCATCCACATCTCTTCTCAGAGATAGATACCACCATTCGAGTAAGTTTTTAGTTATGCAATTTTATAGTTTTATCATATTTCATTATTTAATAGAAGATATTGTTCACTAGATATCTGTGTTATTATCCACATATCTATGTTTATTGTATTCAGTATGTTAATCAGTTTTTTCCACTCCTAAATCTGGATCAGTGGTTTCAGAGCAGTCTGCTCTTCATTTATTTTTCTTCATGCCTGTCCTTGACAAGATCTGGGTACAAGAAGTTGGGACTCGAACCAATCGATCCATTACCATATCAGTCACATCGAGCCTAAAAAAAACCAATGGGGGATGAAAATAAATATGATGGAGTAGGATATCCTATTAAAATGTTGCTCGAGGAATCCCTCATGCGAGAAAGGAAGGAAATGATGGAAAACTTCGCGCATATCCTTCGACGGATGCGCATAGGAGAAGCATATTCATCAAGCAACCATTCAACCCCCTTTAAGGTATAGTTAAATTTTTATATTCCATTATTTGAAGGACTGATAGATGCAGATGTTGTAGATAAATGGTTGAATATTCTCAAAGGATATTTTTCGGTCCACAATTTTTCTAATAGGGAAAAGATCACTTTTTCACTCCTCAATTTCATTCCCCATGTTAAAGACTAGTGGGATAATTTGATGCAGTATCATCTCTTCATGTAAAAAATGTGTTATCCAACCAACACATTCAGTGTGCATTAATGGAGAAAGGGAGAGGCACAACCCTCTCAATTTTAAAATTTGAAATGTAATAAATGGTTGTAAGGATGATAAATGCCAGACCACGAATTTTTATAGGCAGTGGTTAGGGTTGCCCTAAATGGTTACCTGTAGTAGGTCCAGGTCGTAGTCAGGCTTGAAAATTCATTTATGGAATGAAGTTGTAGAGGTAGTGATGAGGATAAGCTCATGGGAGCCCTTGTTTTGTAGGAGAAATGTTAGGACTCGGAGTAGAGATTTAGAGGAGGAGAAGATCTTGGTTAGAGAGGTCTAGGTAGAGAGGCCTTAGGAGGTCTTAGAAGTTCTGAGAGAACTTGATAGAACTAAGACTTGTTACAATCTAGTCTTTGTAAGCATTGTATAGATACACAAAGATTAATAGAAAAGCATATTTTCCTGCAGACTGTTTGTTTGGTGTTTATATGTTTTTATGCATTTCATGTTTTAAATGCATAACTGGTGAAGCATTGCATAAGTTTCAATTTCTTCCC
Source organism: Picea sitchensis (assembly GCA_010110895.2). Lineage (NCBI taxonomy): Eukaryota > Viridiplantae > Streptophyta > Pinopsida > Pinales > Pinaceae > Picea > Picea sitchensis. The sequence continues at coordinate 17,864 of SNQJ01S0039727.1, forward strand.
ATCTTGGAGTTTCTGAGTGCAAGGAGTGCACATAGTCTACAAGGTGTGCGTTGACAGAGGTGAGACAACCTTAGGAAAGATCAAGAGGGATAACATTGAATATTCATTTGTAGAAGTGAAAGGAAGTGCACAGTAAGAACTCTTTATCACGTTCAGGAGGAACAAAATTACTGAACACTCTGTCGACTCAACAAGGCATGCTTGAGCAAAAAGTTGCTAGGAGGGCACTTTCATCTCTTCAAGAGGATGGAAGAGATAGAGATCTTTTGAGGTCTGAGCAGTTGAATGTCAAGGAGGAGAATGAACACATTAAAGGAGTGCACAAAACCCAGAAGTGGCCAAGTTTTGAAGAAACAACAAGGGAGAACAACAGATGGGTGTCAGGAGTTTTATTTTCAAGAAAACTTCTCGAATCTGAGTTATTTGAGATTCTCAAATGCAAGGTGTGCACAGGAGTAAATCTCTGAGAGGATGAATCTCAAAAGGGATAGAACCTTTGGAAAGGTCGAAGAGAACCATCGAAGGCCGAGACCTTCTAACACTGAAATCTTCCTAGGGAAAGAAGAAGCACAAGCTCAGGAGGAGCAACAAATACTGTCAGATTAGTGGGAGAGACGAGATCTAGATCGTCGGAGTGCATGTCCAGACAACATAGGAGAAGTGCGTAGGAGATTAGCTGACAACCGTTGGATCTCGTGCAAAGTGGTGATAGCCATCAGATCTGCGAGAATGTACACGAGGTTTAAACCTCATATAAGCAGAAGAGAGATGACTCAACAAAGTCCCAAAAACACATTGTGAACGTCCATCGTCGGGAGGACACATGGCAGAGATCCACGTATTTTGTGGAATCAAGTATTGAAGGACCATAGGAGGAGTGTTTAGACTTCATGAAACATGAAGTCACGAAAGGAATCGGGGCCATCTATTATGGAAGGACAACTGTCGAATATCCAGAAACCATCAAGGTTTCAGACTTCGTGAAAGAAGAGGAGAAGGTAAGCGAGAGGATTCGCGATCGCTGAAGTTGCGAAATCACTCCAGCCATCGGATCTAGGGTGAAAGTTGGTAGATATATGGAAGTCACCGAGAGTTTGGTCACTAGGATTCAAGAGGTGAAGACTCTGCCAAAAACCCCGAAAAAAAATCGTTGGGATTTAATATTGGTCATTGATCAAGTGGAGGATTTGGACCGTAGATCCAGATGTTATCGCGTCTCTGGGTTTTGGGGATATGGAATTAAAAGGAGGAGTACTGCATCGTGATTCCCCGAATTGTGAAAGATGAAGTTCTCGGAGGAATGGATCCCAAGGTTACAGAGAGTATTCATATGGGGAGGACCATGAAAAGAGATAGTGCTCACTAGGCTCTTTTCGGGATTTCTGGAATTCAGATACCTGGTTTTCGAGGAGGAAGGATTGTATGCGTTCCAATATCATGAAACACGACATGCCTAAAGGGTTGGCCCCAAGTCATAGGACAGGTTCATGTGGATGAAATTCGAAGGGAAGAGCTAGAGCCCGATTAAGCCATTTTCGAAATTTCAAGATCCGGGAGCTCGAATGAAAGAGGAGTCATGAGACATGAAGTCTCAACTCACGAAACCATGAAACAATCATGGTCATCGATCGAGGAGGACACAGGACCATTAGATCTGGTTTGGAGAAGGATCAAGATTCAGGGTTTCAGGGATTGGAGTGTTGGGTTTACATTGCACCCACACCCATGAAATCATGAAATGAAAAATAACCTTTGGGGTGTAGGCCATGTTCATAGTGTCATGGTCGCATAAAGGAAGGGTCACACACTGGAGATAGTGGAGGAGCTAGCTATGGAGGTAGGCCCCATTTTGGGGTTCGACATTTCAGAGGAAAAGGAGCCAGGGAGAGCTCACACGTAGAAATATTGAAATGTGAAAGGAGTGCAGCCTAAATCCTTGGGTCATAGCCTAGGGTCACGAGAGGGAAAGAGGTTGATCATGAAAGGAGCCAGTGTTGTGTTGGAGTGTTGGTTTAGAAAGAAGAGGAGCGTCGAAAATGTGACGCGCATGTAGGGCTTCTCAAAGCCTGTGCCAGGGACAAAGGGACCTGTGGATTTGTTCAAGAGGTTCCAAAAGGGAACTAGAGAGCCATTTCATCTCATGGAGGTAGAACGATCCAGTGACTGGGAGGTCGTGGACCCTATTGAGGTAGGGGGTCTGCATCATACTTGCTCTAAGAAAAGGTTCATGGAGGAATATACAATGTTTTTGGTGGCCCCTACATGGGATTCCTTTTGGGACTCTATTAAAGAACAATACTACCATGTTTGAAGATATGAGGACCAGTACACTAGATGGACCACCCTACATCAAGAAAGGGACCAGACAGTACCATATTTCACCAATATTTTCCATAGCCTATGCACCAAATTGGGTATCAAAGACATTGAGCGTCATTTGGTGCTAAAATACTGTGGTTGTTTGCATAGATACATTCAAACAGAAATGGATTTCCTGGACATTGCCTCTTTGGACATGGCTTATAGATACATTGTCAAGATCGAGAAGAAATTTAAGAAAAAGCAATGAGAGTTTCGATCTGCAAACCCATCACAACCAAAGTAGGGAAAAGGAAGCCCCAAACCACACATCAAGGGACCAATTCAATATGGATACCCTTAGGACAACCCATCCAAGACACAACACAAGAAGGGAAATGAGAAGACAAAGAAGGAAATATGCAAATGGTGTGATTAACATAAACGTCCTTGGCACAAAACTGAAGAATTCCACTCCAAGAAGTTCCTCATAGCCGACATTAAGGATTTCGATTCAAGGGTCGATTCTGATTCTAAGTCAAATCATGAAGGAGGGAATAAGATTATTGATTTTGAACACAGTGCCACTATCGCTACCACCAAATTCCAGCCGAGTGAACCAGAAGAACCAGAGGAAGTGGAACACCTCCTTCACTCACAGATGTGGGTCAAGGGGGATCCAATTCATTTCATTGTCGACAATAGTAGTCAGAAGAACCTGATTTCTACATAGTTCGTCAAGCAGTTGGCCCTGCCAATGAAACCACACCCGCAACCCTACACCATCAGTTGGCTTCAGCAAGGAAGAGATATTTGTGTTAGCCAACATTGTTGTCTGCCCTATGACATCAAGCCTTTCAAAGATGAGGTACTGTGTGATATTTCTCCCCTTGATGTTTGTGATGTTATTTTAGGACAACCATATTTGTGGAAGCGTCATGTTGTGTATGATTCTAGACCCCATAGTGTTATTATTACTTTGGGTATACAATTGTACATGATCCCAGAGGTAGTTCCCCCTACTGCTATTTCTTTAATCTCTGCTAATAAATGCGGTAAGGTCATTTCACAGACTAAGAATTTTGTCTTCTTTGTGATTCATGCTCATAGTAAGAAGAAGGTCGTGCCCACACCTATGGCCTCTAAAAAATGCCTCTATTTGCAATAGAAGAAAGTGGATGGGATCATGGAATAATAAAAAGACATCTTCTTCTCACCTACAGGGGTACCAACACACTTCCAAGTCAAGCATCCAATTTATCTGACCCCCATCGCACCTCTACCTAATGGACTAGTCTATCGACGCTCGCTGATGGAGAATGACAAAATCAAGTGTCATAACTGAGAGCTTCTTCAAAAGGGGAATATCATACCCATATCCTCCCCTTGTGAAAACCTAATTTTACTAGTGCAGAAGAAGGATGAGATTTGGTAACTCTCCATTGATTATAAAGCCTTAAAAAAAATATCAGTCAGGAACTGCTACCCCATTCCTGGGATTGATGACCTTCTTGACCAACTCAAGGGGGCCAAGTTATACAACAATATTGATCTAAAGTGTGCCTACCACCAGGTTCCCATCAAACCAAATGATGTATGGAAGACAACCTTCATGTCTAAAGAAGGTCTCTACGAATGGCTAGTCATGCCCTTTGCTTTAACAAATACATCGACCACTTTCATGAGCTTAATGGATGATTTATTGAGACCCTTCATGATCTCCTTTGTGGTGGTATATTTGTATGAAATCCTCATCTTCAACAGGACATGGGAATATCATATGCGCCATATTAGGTAGGTTTTGAGCACTCTGTGACAACACAAGTTGTATGCCAACTTGGAAAAATGATCTTTTTTCATGAACAAGATCCAATACTTGGGCTACATTGATGATGAGAATGGGGTACATGTTGATCCAGCTAAGATCCAAGTCATTCGTGACTGGACAACCCCGACCACACTGAACAAGCTTCAGATCTCTTTGGGGCTAGCTAGCTTCTACCAACAGTTTGTGTTGGGATTCTCCCATATTGCATGGACCCTCAGCCAGGTGACCAAGGGGAGTGGTAGGGCCACGTTCATATGGGGGAAGGAGAAACAAAGAGAATTTTATGATCTAAAGCATTGATTTTTCTCATCTCTAATACTATCCTTGCCCGATCTACAACAACCATTCAAGATTGAGACTGATGCATCTGATAATGTTCTGATTGCAGTTGTCACTTAGCATGGGAATCCGGTGGCATACCATAGTGATACATTCTCTGATATTGTTCGGAAATACCCCACCTATGAAAAGGAAATGTATTCCATTGTACAAGCCTATCGTCAATGGAAACATTACATTCTGGGGAAAGAGACGATCATACACACTGATCACAAGCCTCTGCGGTTCATATAGACAGAAGGGAAATTGTAGAATGAACACCATCAAAAGTGGTCTACCTACCTGCATCATTTTCATCTCAACATCAAGTATAAGATAGGTATCTCCAATCGTGTCATTGACTACCTCATTCGACCCCCTGTGAGTGCACTCACCATTGTTTTCCATTCATGTGGACATGAGGCCTTTGAGTGGCCCCAACTTTATCAGCAAGATCCAGACTTCAACACCACATATCAGCTCTTGGGTATAGGTGCAATTGTCATTTATTTTCACATTTAGGACAGACTCTTATTCCACCTAGTCCATATCAATGTTCCTACAAGTGAGTGTGTAAAGATGATTTGGGAATCCCACTATAGTCAGGTGGCAGGACATTTTTGCGTAGAGAAAACCGTGGTCGTTCTTTAGAAAAAATTTATTGGCCAAAAATTCGACATGACATCAGCAAGTATATCAGATCTTGCACTACCTGTGCCATTTCCAAGCTAGCCATCAAGAAGAAAGGCTTATATAACCCTCTCCCTATTCCCGAGAAACCTTGGGAATCCATCTCAATGGATTACATGTCTGGATTTCCCTCCACTAAGAAAGGAAATGACTGCGTGTTTGTGGCCATTGATCAATTTATGAAAGATGGCCATCCTCATAGCCTGTAAGAAGACTGTCACAGTGCCAGAGTCTGCTAAGCTCTTCCTTGAGCGAGTGTGGGTCCACTTTGGGATACCACAAAACATAATCTCTGACCAAGACAACAGGTTCCTCAACACCTTTTGGTCGATTCTCTGGTATCTGTTGGACACGAAGCTCACAAAATCCACTACTTTCCACCCCCAAAATGATGGCCAAATTGAGGTCGTCAATCAGATGATTTTTCACATCCTGTGCATTTACAATTCTAATCACCCACATACATGGGATGAGAGTATTCCCTATGTCCAACACAGTTACAATGGGTCTCTCCATACTTCCACTGGCCATAGCCCATTTCAAGTGGTTCTGGGATTCCAATCCTTGGGACCCATTGATGTTGCACTCCCTCTTGCCACCGTACAGACAGACTCTTCCCATGATTAGTCTGCGATATAAAAATCCACTAGACTCATTGATCATATTCAGCACATCCACCAACAAGTCCAGGAGATTTTGTAGAAATATAGTTCCAAGTACAAACAACGCCATGATAAACACAGGGTACGACACCAGTTTCAGGTTGGTGACAAATTCTGGTTACATATACAGAAGGAGCATCTCACCAAACCCATCAAAATATTCCCCCACTTCATTATGGTCCTTACACTCTCACCAAGGTCATGGGTAGCAATGATTTTGAGCTCAACACTCCACCCTTCCTTGATCTGAATCCCGTATTCAATTTGGACCTCCTTCAGCCATATTTCCCACCATTATTGGACATGTTTAATATTAGAGAACAACTGACACCAACATATATCAACCCTAACTACATGGAAAAAGCATCCACTGATCATATCCTAGACACACAGGTCAAGGGCACTCGCCAGTAGCAGATCCAGCTTTACTGGGTTGTCAAGGTAGGGAAAATCCTACACCAAGGCAAGCGGCTCACTCGGGGACAAATCCAGAATAATTTTTCTCACCTGATTGGGGAAATCAATGCAATGGAGAGAATTTCTTCCTAAGGGGGTAGGATTGATCTAGGTGGATATTGGTGGCCACCCACCTATTCCAACTAGATCCTCGTATCTGTTTTTGTTCAGCACGTTCTTCTATACTACTTTGTAATTGTGGGGTATACCCTTATGGGGTTGTCTGAATCCACACAAATCCTAGAGGTCGATAAGGGTGGCCTCTCACCTAATCCAAATGGCTTGTTTTGTATGTTTTCATGTCAGGACATCTTGTTGTACTTTTGGGGTTGTTTTGGGCCCCTAAACATTGTTTTTTTGGCTCGCCACAGTCAAATTGTAGAAAGAGTCTGATTTTGATGACAGAATGTGTATCTCACTGAAATACCTTTCCAACGGGCTATCACACGCCTAAAACAAAGGTTGTATGAAAAATTTACGACCCTAGGAAGTTGAGGTACCAAATTACACCAACATACCTATAGGGCCAACATAACGTTGGGTGTTTTACCTTCTAGGGTTAGGTTTTTGGATGTCTAGGGTTTGGGTATTCATGAATAATTTCAAAAATGCCTATGGATCCTCATTGTAATCCATTATTCTTAGATGGATGTGTGTAGCAGCCACATCTCTTCTAAGAGATAGCTACCACCATTTGGGCAAGTTTTCAGTTCTGCAGTTTTACAGTTTAAACCTGATTCATTATTTAATAGAAGATATTGTTCACTGGATATTTTTGTTATTCTCCATATCTCTATGTTTATTGTATTCAGTCTATTAATCAGTTCGTTTCTCTCCTAAATATGGATCAATAAGGTTCTAGGTTAAGAGGGGAGGAAACATGCCTCGAAGTAGTTATAGCATCCTCTTCAAACTAAAAAATCCCATACCTTTTAATGAATTTGGCTGGGCTTGTAGTCAATTGAATAGGAACTTGGTGACTATATAAGCTACCAATCACTATCGAGGATTAAGGTTGAGATGAATAAGAACCTCCAATGCCCCCAGAGACACCACTAGATTCCATCTTGTGAATGATAAGTAAGGGAGAGAAGGATGAATTGGCTGAATCATACAAAGTTCTCCTTAGAGTACTTTGTTGGGTTGACAAAACAATGCTTCTTATTCCTATTTCAGCAATAGGATTAATCTCAGGGGATAAAACTCTTCTTCTCCTAGAGATAAGAGGGTTTAAGGACATGAAAAGAAGAACCAAACTATAGGAAAATAAAAGCTAAATTTGATTCCTAGGATATCTTTTCCTAGATTCCCAACTTCCTTGGACAGTTATGTATTTTTCAACTGCTTCCCATGAGCATTGAAGCTCAACCCGGGTATTTGTGGTCTCTAAGATGGTATTAAACAAGGTTAAAGAAATGTTGGTCTAATATTTAAGACCGAGCCCAATATTGGGCTTCCTTGCAACAGGTACAGTCATGAAGAAATGAAACAGTAAAAAAAAGGATAACAAAAATATAAATATATTCATTGAAAAGAAAGTATAAAATCAATGAGAGAGATATGGAAGATCTCCCCAGTATGGTCGCCAAATAAATGTTGAAGAAAATATATGAAATTATCTTACTCAAGCATTTTCAAATCTTTCTTGGCTAAGGTAAGATAGTCAAGAATATTACCCTATGTTTGTAGCCTCAAAAGTGTTCCCAATCCACAAGTATTAATTACAAGCGTTTGGGATGATTTTTTTGAATAAAAGATTGTTGCAAAAATATAACATTTTTTATACAATTTTCTAAATATATCAGATTGCATAAGAGTATTAGGCCTTTGATGAATTGAAGAATGAATGAAAACTGAACTATCTCAATAAAACTTAAGAGAAAACCTTAATATGCTTTCTCCTTCTATTCTCCCCTTGTTCTTCCTTCTCATTTGGATTTTATGCATTCCAAATTAGTTGAAGTAGCTCAACTACTTCATTTAGTTAAGTTAACTAATTTAGTTTAGAGGAAGAATTAATAATAATAATAATAATAATAATAAGGGTATTTTAATAAATAATAACTAGTAGGTCGGACCCCTTCTGACTCCCTTTAATTTCTTAACAAAAATAAACATAACTAGACAATAAATCAAACACATCCCTCCTTGTGGCTCCCATAATCATTTCCATAATTTGAAAATTAAATATAAATGATATTTCAAATCATATCCAGACATATAATATCCAAAATATCCAAAAATAGTTCGTTGTCCAAAACCTTCAGCAGTCTACTGTCCTCCATAAAACAATAATAAAACATAATCAAAAACTGTATTTTCCACTTTGAGATTTGCTACTATCCCCTTTTGCATTCCCTGAATTAGCCCTAGGTTGTGTAGAACCTCGAGGCTTGATATCACTGAGGACATGGGAACAATCATATCTCGAGTGCATACGGGATGATATGGACTTGGTTGAATCACTTGAGGGAGAGGAGGGGGCAACACCAACTTTTTCTTTGTCATGCATGTGGTGGGATTCAATTTTGAGTCTTTTTCTTGCGTGGGAGGACTGTACAAGTGAGTGTGCAAGGGAAATTTGGACATTTGGGTTAATAGGTGGAGGAGGATCAGGTAAAGAGATATTTAGCTAGCCATGATGGTGGGAGAATGTTGGGTGAACAATCTCTTGCCATCCATCGTTCTCGGTGACTTCAGGCTGCAATGAAACATGAGGGGAGACAGGGATACTAGGGACATGTTGGGGTTAGAAGGGAGGCCTCTCTGGCCTAGGATGGACTACCCCTTGTCCAATCCTATTGAAAAATCCAGCTTGAAAGAGTTGGTTTAACTCTTGAGGATCTACATCGAAATGTATTGAGAATTTGGGCCTTCTAGGCCCTTTGTTCCAATTTCCTCTACCCGTATTATTTTGGCCATGGCTTCCCTTGCTTAAGAATCTCATCTTGTATGAATAAATTATTATCAAATAGCTTCTTAAACATACCATACATGAAATTCTCTTAATACAAAACAAAGTTTGGTTCAACAATCACATTAGACCCATGCAATCCAATCTGTAAAATTCATTTAATAATTGTTAATGAGCATGGGGTGAATTACGGTTCAGGGATATATGAGGGCATTGTATTGAGAAAAAAAGTGAGAAAATTAAGGGAATAAGAACATGATTACTGCTCAACAATTCATCAAACAATTTATCGTGCAACAATAATCAAAACATATCAATTGTCATCTATCTCTGTGTTATTTTTTTAATTGTTGTCATACATAGTTTTAATTTAATTTTAGTGAACAGGGAATGAAAAATGAATTTAGGATCATGAGGGGATTTGTAATGAGAGAAAAGTGAGAAAATGAAAGGGAAATAGATGGATATTGTTCATTAAATAAATTAAATCAATCATCTAGCATAACTATGTTTCACATTTTCATCCAAAAAACACCGACATCCAATACCAAAACATTCATTGTTCCTCAAATGTATACAATTTCTTGTTGTTTCAATAATAATTAAATTTCCCAGAAATCCTTATTTTATAACACTCTGTGCATTATAACTTATCTAAACATTTTCCATTCAACAATACTGTATACACTAATGTTGATCTCTATTTTAAAATAAGCAAAACATGCACAACAATTCTCATTATATTATGCCCAACATTTATCCCTGATAATCAGTAATGCACCATGATAAACAATCAAGAATCATTGTCCTCTAATCAACAATCAAGATTGATTTAGTATACTCATGTGCCTTTTCAATCATATATAGACTTAAGAGAATACACGAGGGACCAATCATAACAAAAGGTCTTCAATCATATAATCAATATAATCTTGAATCGACCAGAACAACCAACTCAAAACAAAATGGAACCCTGATCTTGCTTTCTGTGTGCATCAACATATGAAAAATTATTTTAAAAACAAATGATAGTATTCTTGATGATTCCCACATAAACATATCATATATGAAGTGAACATAACTAAATTGACACTTAGGCACCTCTTTTAACTTGCCAGAACCATGATCTGGCTTGGTAAAACTCACACAGGTGATCTAAAAATTGAAGAAGACTTGAAATACTTGAAATTATTTGCAATGTAAATGTTATGTGTTTAAAGAAAAAGGATCAGTTTGCAACACATATATTAAGGGATTACTTATGAAAAATACACATAGACAGCAGCATAAGCAATGAACATAAGCACATAAACACAACAATTGATAAAGGAGTTCACCCCTCTCTTGGGCTACATCTCCTGGTCCAGCTTCCAATGGATCATTATTATTAATTTCTCAAAAGTTCTCAAAAACATGTCTTACAATGATAAAACTAAAAAAACGACTGCTCCAATGGCTTCAGAGCGTCCAAAAACCCCTGTCTGGACTCTTTCGACACCTCAATCGGTCGAAAAATGAAGAAGTTAGGCCTCCTGGAAGTCTCCCTCTTCAAGCTTGTTGTCTCTGCATCTACAAATTGCACCCCTCCTTGTGTGAACCTAGCACACATGCAATATAAAGTGTGAAAACCCAGCACTGGGCACAACCACTCCAACTGTGCAAACCGTAGGATGGTTAAGGGCCGACCAGCCCCTAACCGCCTAGCACTTGGGCGTATGGGTCATAGGATTGCGCGCTTAAACAAATGGGGCTCTGCCCATATCAAATGAGAACATAACACTTGGCGGGAGTTATAACCATTGGAAACATATTATAAAACGCACGCGCGCCAATACATAACACATAACCGTGGTCACATATATATGAAAGCGCGTGACCAAGGGCTGGGCTAGGCCCGGCCCGGTCGTGGCCCAAAACCCTACCAACAAACAACTTTATATTGAATCCGAAACATATACATGTCAAGGAATAAGCGGCAGCCCGATTGGTTATTGGAGTTTGTGGAATGTTATGTGGTGGGGAGGTCTAGGGGTCGAACCCCACGGACTCCATACATTTTAACAAACAACAATGACAACCACTACCGGGGTGCCACGTGGCAACCCCTGATTGGGCCACATGTTGACTTCCCATTCTAATAGTTCCACATGTTGACTTCCCATTCAACCACCTATCATCCAATAATAAACTGCCACATCACCACACGTACGGTCGTACGACTCTGCCACGTCAGACTGTACGGACTGTATAGTCAACATCAAAAAAATTTGCTTGTTTGACTTAATGAACATATATCTATATCTATTGCTCCTGATGTCCGTTTGAGACGAAATGAGATGCGTTAGGTTTGCAACGATGAGGCCTACGCTCTCATCCAGTTTGAAGTGATTCCGAGCACTTTGAATTTTTGAGCAAAATTTGATCCCCTGATCACACCTCCCCATTGGAAAGCTTTTGTACCTCCAAAAGACTATTTTCAGTCTATGCGAAGATTAGGGTAGAGTTCCCTCACCCTTCCAACCTCAATCCACTTGGCATTGCTTGGATTCGTCCCTTTAAGACCAACTCGAAGATACTCCACATTTCCTCGTTTCGAAGTTCGCATCCTCCTGTCAAGGATGGTGTCTTCCTGCAGTTCTGTTAGATACTCT
>SNQJ01S0039727.1:29690-46201 GCA_010110895.2 Picea sitchensis
TCCCACCATATAAGTGTTGCACTATCCAATCTTAACGAAGCAAGCTGAATTTTGGTTTCATCATTTTAAATTTTTGTATTCTACAATATACTTCAATTTGACGTATCCAATTATCTAACTTCTCAGCATTAACTTCTCCATTGTATATTGGCAATTAAAATTTTATATCAATCTTTAATGAAGGAATTTGCGAAGGAGTTTTACCATGCCCCTTTGGAGAATTCGGAAGAGGTCTCGAACTAGTAGAAGAAGAAGAAGAAGAAGAAGAAGAAGAAGATGATGGAGAAGAGGCTGGTGGAGAAGCACCATTCCCTCCATTTCCGTCTGGAGTTTTGTCACCACTGCCTTCCTTATGCATTGAAGGGTTGGAGCCTTCACCCTGCGACAATATGTTCATTTCCATCAAGATCTTCATTATCTCTCTCATCTCCATGACATCCTTTCTGAGATCTTCATCTTCGGTAGGAACACGTTCATGACTTTCTGCATGAGCCATGCTTGGTGAATGTCTCCCTGAAACTTGCAGTGAATGAATATGCTTCCTCCTTTTCAGATGCGAACTTGGCTCCACAATTTGACCTTCTCCTCTTGTGAGTTTCAACCTTGTGAGCATCAGAAACAAAACTTGCAAACAATCAAGTCTTCAAAAATGAGTTCTCTGATACCAACTTGATCTAAAAATTGAAGAAGACTTGAAATACTTGAAATTATTTGCAATGTAAATGTTATGTGTTTAAAGAAAAAGGATCAGTTTGAAACACATAGATTAAGGGATTACTTATGAAAAATACACATAGACAACAGCATAAGAAATGAACATAAGCACATAAACACAACAATTGATAAAGGAGTTCACCCCTCTCTTGGGCTACATCTCCTGGTCCAGCTTCCAATGGATCATTATTATTAGTTGCTCAAAAGTTCTCAAAAACATGTCTTACAATGCTCAAAATGACAAATCGACTACTCCAATGGTTTCAGAGCGTCTAAAAACCCCTGTCTGGGCTCTTTCGACACCTCAATCGGTTGAAAAACGAAGAAGTTAGGCCTCCTGGAAGTCTCCCTCTTCAAGCTTGTTGTCTCTGCATCTACAAATTGCACCCCTCCTTGTGTGAACCTGGAACACACGCAATATAAAGCGTGAAAACCCAGCACCGGGTGCAACCGTGCCAACGATGCAAACTGTAGGATGCTTAAGGGTGCGCTAGCCCCTAACCGCCTAGCACTTGGGCGTATGGGTCATAGGACCGCATGCTTAAACAAATGGGGCTCCGCCCATATCAAATGAGAACATAACACTTGGCGGGAGTTAAAACCGTTGGAACCATATTATAAAACATGCGCGCACCAATACATAACACATAACCATGGTCACATATAGATGAAAGCGCACGACCAAGGGCTGGGCTAGGCCCGGCGCGGTCGAGGCCCAAAACCATACCAACAAACGACTTTATATTGAATCCGAAACATATACATGTCAAGGCATAAGTGGTAGCCCAAATGGTTATTGGAGTTTGTGGAATGTTATGCGGTGGGGAGGTCCGGGGGTCGAACCCCATGGACTCCATACATTTTAACAAACAACAATGACAACCACTACCAGGGTGCCATGTGGCAGCCCCTGATTGGGCCACGTGGCATCCAACCACTCACTCGAACAGTGCCATGTGTCAAATTCCCATTCGACCACCTTTCATCCAATAATAAACTACCACGTCACCACACATACGGTCGTACGGCTCTTCCATGTCAGACTGTACGGACTGTACAGTCAGCATCAAAAATTTTTGCTTGTTTGACTTAATGAACAGATCGCTATATTTCTCGCTCCCGACGTCCGTTTGAGACGAAATGAGTTGCATTGGGTTCACAACGACGAGGCCTATGCTCTCATCCAGTTTGAAGTAATTCCGAGCACTTTGAATTTTTGAGCAAAATTTGATCCCCTAATCAACAGGTGTCTTCTTATGCAATCAATATCATGCTAGATTAAACACAGTGGTCTTGACCACAAATGAATAGAAAGACAACTCTCGATTGTATGAAACCACTCATTTTGTTTCTTATTTGTTCAAACAAATTCATCATAGAAGGACCACACAGAGATTCAACCAAAATGATGGGTTTATAAATGAGGGAGCACATGTCTTCAAACTCCCACAATCATTAAACTAATAACCCAAAGCTTGAAAAACCCCAGAAGATGCCCGAAGAGGGAAGAGGCAGCTAGAGTTTGAGTCAGGCTCTTAAAAAATTAAATACAGAGAGGCAACAAAATCCTTCTTGTATTTTTTTTAAAGAACAGAGAGATAACGATCTTTCAAATCCTCATATCCATTTCCCATCGATTAATCAACCACATACCACAATGTAATATTCAAAAACTAGAGCCACGCTATTCTAAAAATATATTGTCTTTAATATCATACTTCCTATCCTTTGACATAATCAAAAGTGAACGCCCGAAGAGAGAAAAAGGAAATTCGAGTAAAACAACCTAGTTGCACACAGGTGCCTATAACACTTGTAGAGAGGAACGAGGGTTGACTTAAACAGTGGAGGGTACTCAAAAAACAGAGGGATAATGTCTCTTTCCAACACCTGGGAGGTTGATAACCTATGACAACAATTCGTCATGAAGACACACAACATTCTTTGTGAAATAAAACCAAGATATAACTTGTATCAATTTGATACCCACACAGGCCTAAACTAACATTCAAGTCAACCAAGACTGGACCTTTGGAAATATTTTCGATTAAGAGATAGTAAAGCATGGGCCATCAACAATAGTTCAAGGTTTAGATAACATAAACACCCAATAGTCAACAGTTTCCCTGCAAGTGGATTGATATTACAACAATGACCGAGAGGGAAAACGATTTGACAAACACTAATACACAGAATGGTGTTTAAAAAACCTCAACCATAAAACTCAGAGCTTCATTTCACAACTGTCACCATTATTCCATAGAGACCATCATAAAAAATAACAATGACCAAGCAAATAACCAATGCACAACCTTTATATTCAATAATATACCCATTAGTCTTCTTACAATTATCAACATTTCACAGTCATCAAAGAGAAACGTAACACCATATTTACACACATTCAAAAAAATCAAGATAACACAGAATCCATGCTTTCATAAGCTACCATTTGATTCATAAAATAGAGAGTCCATCATGGATGGAAAGTTCAGAGCCATACCTATGAGAAAATCATTTCAATGGTGAATCGGTCAAGTTTTCCCTTGCCAATCCTGAAAATGTAGAGCTTCACAACCAACAAAGAAACAATGAAACAATGCTAGGGTGATGGTTGATAGGGAGGTCTGGAGTGGCATACAGTAAATTCACGTCACTTCCTGACCTTCCCCCATTCAATTCCATGTATGAGACATGCCACTAACAACACATTCACCATTAAAATCAATCGATATAGCCAATGCATAATTCAATTCCATATCCTTCGTAAGATCTGATACCATATATATTGCATAATGCACCACCCGATATATCCTATATCTCTACGTTAACCTTTTCCATAAATCCACACAATAATCACATATCAACATTGTTATAAGTGCCTCCTTTCAATTTTTCATTAAAATTGCATATCCATTTAACCAAACCATAGTATAATATCTAGGACTAACACTTGTACCCATTAATTCTTTCATTCTAAGATTGCATGTAGTCTTTTATCATGGCTTTAGGATTAATACATAGTTCCTTTCCTTTTTCTATAACTCTAGAACCTTTTCATAGTTTTTTCTTTGTTTTGATCAAGCTCCCATTTAATTATCCCTTGCATATATGTGGATAAGTAATCAATATATGAATTATTAACAAGGTTATAACATAGCACCTGTAAACAACACGATCCTCATACCCATGGAAACTGTTATGTGTCGCAAGTGATTACCAACAAAATTCAACAATAATGCATTAACCACTCATTATCACGAAAACTAAAACCAATAATACATCATAAAAAATGTAGGACTGTGTAGGAAACATCACAACGGTAGAGAAATATGTGTAATATGTCTATCCTTGCACCTCTAGACTACAAGGGGGTCCCACCTAATAGTATTATATTATTATCATAATTAAATAGTATCACTTTAGCAATCCTCTGCGGGAAGAATTCATCGTTGCGATTTTAATTGTCAACACAGAACTGGTATTATCTTGTACTCTCCTATGGGTAAAATTCATAACTTTTCCTATAGGTTAGAGTTTGCTTGCACAAAAAATGTCACTGAATTTGAAGCGTTACTACTAGTCATTGAAAATTCCTATAATCTAGGTTGTGGTCACTGATTTGGTTCTCGTTCGGAAAGAAACATGTTAGATCAGATTATGCATTGATTTTCCTGCATTGAATAGGTCTAATGTTAAAGACCATTTTCCTCTCCCTAATATGGAAATTATTTTGCAGCAAGTTGCAGGCTCACAGATGATGTCTTTACTTAACCACTTTTCTGGTTACAATCAAATCAAGGTGAAAAGTACAGATAAATATAAAATGAATTTTATTACTCGTTGGGGCACTTTCTCTTATGAACATATGCCTTTTGGCTTATCTAATGTAGGTGACACTTTTCAGAGAGCTATGCAAATAGATTTTGATGATTTGATCGGTAAAATTACTCACATTTATCTGGATGACTTAACTATGTATTCTAAAATCCGATCAGATCATTTTGATCATCTTAGAAAGATTCTCATGCAATGCAGGAAATTTGGCATTTCTTTAAACCATTCTAATTCTATTTTCTACGTTACCAATGGAAATCTCCTTGGACACATTGTCTTAGATTTAGGAATAAGCATAGATCCTGAAAGGATTGTTGCTATCCTAAATATTCTTGATCCTACTTTCAAGAAGGAGGTTCAAGCCTTTGTGGGTGTTATTAACTTTTTACGTAGGTTTGTTCCTGATTTTGCTGTAATATTCAAGCCAATTCATAATATTCTTAAGAAATATCTCTCCTTTTCTTGTACAAATGATGTCGAAAATGAATTTTTAGGGATCAAGAAGGAAATCGGTTTCGCACCGGTTTTGGCAAAGCCAGAATTTCAGAAAGATGATATATACTAATGCCACAGAGGAAGTAGTTTCTTCTATCCTCCTGCAATGTGATGACCAACGTAATGAAAAATAGTGGCTTACATGAGTCAAATATTCTCAGGTGATGAGTTTAAATATTATTTTATTGAAAATCATGCTTTAGCTCTTGTTAAAGTTGTTGAAAAATTTCGCCACTTCATCTTAGGTAAGCATACGCTGGCAAAAGTCCATTTACTTGCTGCGAAATTTTTACTCTCACAGTCTTATCTTTTAGGAAATATTTGACATTGGCTTGCCAAGATTGAAGAGCATGATCTAATCATCATGAATTATAAAACTATCAAGAGACGTGACTTATCCCTTCACTTACCTCAGCATGATGAAATGAGTGAAGAAATTGATGGACAAGATAGCTCTCTGTCAGCATTGTTTTACATTGACAATAAAATCCTTCCTGTGTCTGAACATCCTTGGTATAAATATCTGGTATATGACTTGCAAAATTATAGATGTATAGATAACTTAGACACTCATCAAAGAAGAAGGCTCTGCCTCAAATCTGCTAGATATTTCATTATAGGAGACTTCTTCTTTAGAATATTTGCTGATGGCATGTTACTTCGTTGTGTGAACAATGAGGAAGAAAATAAATTTTCGCAAGAGACTCATGGATCTTGAAATTCTTTTATTCATGTATGAGGTCACTTTTCTCCTAAAACCACTGCTTTTAAGATTATAAGGAAAGGGTACTATTGTCCTTCAATCTTTCATGATTCTTATAGTTTTTCAAGATCTTCTGACAAGTTCCAAAAGTTTGTTGGGAAAGAACGTCTTTCTTCTATGCCCTTACAACCTATCCTCCCTGACTTCAAATTGGAGTTCTGACCTTATTGGTCCTATTAATCCTCCATCTTCAACAGGGCAATTTTTTATCTTGAAAGCTACAAACTATTTTATGAAATGGAATGAAGTTGTCCCGCTTAAGAATTCACAAGATGAGAAGGTGATTTCTTTTCTTGAAACTAATATTTTTTCTAGATCTGAACTTCGTTCATAAATTATTACAGACAATGGACCCGCCTTTATTTCTATTAAGTTGACCTAGGTTTTAGCTAAATTGGGGGTTAAATATTTTACCTCATCCGCTTATTATCCCCAAGGAAAAGGGCAAGTTGAGTCTACAAACAAGAATCTTCTTAGAAGTATCAAGAGGCTCATTGAAGATAATCCTCGTCAATGGAACACTCTCCTCACTTACGCCCTTTGGGAAGATAGCACTACCACCAAGGTGAGTAGTGGTTGCACTCCTTTCCAACTTGTATATGGTCAAGAGGCCATTCTTCCTACCGATATGGAACTTTCATCTCTAAGTTTAATGTTAAAGGTTGAAGAAATAAATTCTTCTGATGTTTCTCAAAGAATGAACGCACTTTTTTCTTTAGAGGAAAAAAGGACGTTTTCCTTAGATAATATAAACAGAAGACAATAGACTGTTAAAAGATATTTCAAAAGAAATTTTCAAGTATTTCAAATTTAAAGTTTATGAGAATGTACTATTGTGGGATTCATCTCATGCTGATAGAGGAAGGCATTCAAAGTTCCAAAAATTATGGTTGGGTCCTTTTAGCATCGCTTTTGTCCTAGGTGCAAATTATTACATCCTAAAGGACTTACAAGGGCAATTGTTTTCCTACAGCACTAACAGTTCCCACTTAAAACACTGCGTGGAACCAACTTAAAAGGTTTAACGTTGTATGGAATGTTTCTGTATTATAGTTTGTTTTATTTGCTTTGATTTTATATCTTTGTTATTGCATTTCTACTTATTTCAATTATGTTGTCTCATTTTGGCTATGTCATTTCTTGCTATTTGTTTCTATTTGACTTCATTTCTTGTCAAATTAAAATGTTGGATAAGTTTTTCCACAACGATGCTATGCTGCAAAGTATTGTTAATCTATAACAATCAAGTTACACAACTTTCATGATGTTTCCCTTAAAAGCATCATTGAAATTGTTATCGACTTCAACTATTGTTTTGTAATATAGTTGGTTTTATCCCTCTTCTACTTTCCTTTTATTCCATCCATTTCAAGATTCAAAAGAGCATATAAAAAAAAATACTGCTTGAAGTAAAGAACTCTTCACTATGATTAATCGAATGATTATTCTTACATAGATAGAGCCCGTCATACTTAACACTTTCCATGAGTTATTCCCAAATTCTCGGTCATTTTTCCCTTAAATCCACTCACTTCCCCTTGTTGCATAATCATTATGATGTATATCTTTTTGATATGATGTTACTTGCCTACAAAACTAGACATTATGAGTTCTTAATCTATTAGAAATAGATTTCCCTGTGGATTCGCCAGTATGTTGACGATTAAAATCGCAACGATGGATTCTACCCACAAAGGATTGCTAAACAGATATTATTTTATTATGATAATAATACAATACTAGTACGTGGGACCCCCTTGTAGACTAGAGGTGTAAAAATATACATGTTACGCTTATATGCTATTGTTGTTATGATGTTTCCTACAGAGTCCTATGCAATTGATGATGCAATCTTGATTTCATTTCTTGTGATAAATGGGTTGTTGATGCATTATTGTTAAATGTTGTTGGTATTTACTTGTGACACAGAACAATTCTATGCGTATGAGGATCATGTTGTTTACAGGTGCTATGTTATA
This sequence comes from Picea sitchensis, assembly GCA_010110895.2. Lineage (NCBI taxonomy): Eukaryota > Viridiplantae > Streptophyta > Pinopsida > Pinales > Pinaceae > Picea > Picea sitchensis. The sequence continues at coordinate 37,479 of SNQJ01S0039727.1, forward strand.
ACCTTGATTACTAATTCATATATTGATTACTAATCCATAAATGATTTATGCAAAGGATAATTAAATAGGAGCTAGTGCAAAACAAAAAGAAAGGAACTATATATTAATCCTAAGGCCATGGTAAAAGACTACATATAAACTTCAAATGAATGTATAAATGGATACAAATGGTGGTCCTATCTATTATTCTATGTGTTTTGGTTTAAGAATTATGCACTTTTTATTAAAGAGTTGAATGGAGGCACATATAATAACGTTGATATGTGATTATCGTATGGATTTATGGAAAGAGGTTAACGTATAGATATGATCTATCTCGGGTGGCACACTATGCAATTGATATGGTATCAGATCTTTAAAATGGATATTTCATTGAATTATGCATTTGATATGGTATGATGTTAATGGTGGATGTTATGTTAGTTCCTCGTGCATGCTCTTATGTCTGTCCATGATTTAAAAGGAACTTGTGGGTAAATAAATCGGGCCTCATTTTTTTTAATGGACAATGATTGTTGATTGTTATCCTAGGTCTATTAATGATTACCAAGGATAAATGTTGGGCATAGATAACAAAGATTGTTGTGCATGTTTTTTTTGGTTTAAAAAGGAAAGAGATCAACATTTGAGCATGTAGTACTGTTGAATTGGAAATGTTTGCATAAGTTATAATACATAGACTGTTATAAATTGAAGATGTCTGGGAAATTAAATTGTTATTGACACAAAAAGAAATTTGTATGCAATTGAGGAACAATGAATGTTTTGGTCTTGGAAGTGGATGCTTTTTGGATTAAATTTGAAACAGAGTTCTGATAGTTGATTTATTTAATTTATTTTATGAACAATATCCATGTAATTCCCTCTCATTTTCTCACTTTTTTCTCTCATTATAAATCCCCTCACGATCCCAAATTAATTTTGCATGCCCTGTTCACTAAAATTAAATGAAAACTTGGTATGACAGCAATAAACAAATAACATATAAATAGATGACAATTGATATGTTTTGATATTGTTTCACAATCGGTTGTTTAATAAATTGTCGAGAAGTAATCATGTTCTTACTCCCAGTCATGATATCACTGTTTCGCTCAATAAAATCCCCTCAGATATCCCTAAAACCTATTTCACCCCCTGGTCATTTAACAATTATTAAATATATTTTATGGATTGGATTGCATGGGTCTGATGTGATTGTTAAGCCAAACTTTGTTTCATATTAAGAGAGTGTCATGTATGGTCTATTTAAGGAGCTAGTTGCTAATAATTGTTTCATACATGATGAGCTTCTTTAGTAGAGGGATTCATGGCTAAAATAATAGGGGAAGAGGAAACATGAACATAGGTCTTAGAAGGCCCATATTCTCAATACATTTCGATGTCGATCCTCAAGAGTTAAATCACCTCTTTAAAGATGGATTTTTCAATTGGATTGGACAAAGGATAGTCCAACCTAGGCTAGAGAGGCCTCCCTTCCCACCCCACCATGTTCCTAGTATCCCTGTGCCCCCTCATGTTTATTTCCAACTTGAAGTTCCTGAGAATGAAGGATGGCAGGAGATTGTTCACCCAATAGTCTCCCACCATTGTGGCTGGACACATTTGTCTTTACCTCCTCCTCCTCCACCTATTAACCCAAATGTTCAGATTTCCCTTGCACAATCACCTATACATTCCTCCCATGCAAAAAAAAAATTCAAAACCAAACCCACCATACACATGAAAAAGGAAAAGTCATTGTTACCCCCTCCTCTCCTTCAAGTGACTCGGCCAAGTTAGTATCATCTTGCATGCACTTGAGAGATGAATATTCCCATGTAATCAGTGAAATCAAGCCTCAAGTTTCTACACAACCTAAGGCTAATTCAGGGTACTCAAAAGGAGATAGCAACAACAAAGGGAAAATTACCTCTCAAAGTGGAAAATACAGTTTCTGATTATGTTTTATTATTGATTTATTGAGGACAATGGACTGCTGAAAGTTTTGGACAACAAACTATTTTTGGATATTGTGGATATTTACATGTTTTGATATAATTTGAAATCTCACTGATATTTGAATTTCAACTTGTTTAAATGATTATGGGAACCACAAGGAGGGATGTGTTTGATTGATTTTCTATTATGTTTATTTTTGTTAAGAAATTAAAGGGAGTCACAAGGGGTCCCATCTACTAGTTATTTTTTAATAAAATACCCTTTATTATTATTATTATTAATTCTTCCCCTAAACTAAAAGTTAGTTGAGTTGTAGTTAACTTGACTAAATGAGGTAGTTGAACTACTTCAACTAATTTAGAAGGCATAAAATTCAAATGATAAGGAAGAACAAGGGGGGAATACAAGGAGAAATCATACTAAGGTTTTCTCTTGAGTTTTATTGAGATAGTTCATTTTTCATTCATTCTTCAATTCATTAAAAGCCTAATTCTCTTTTATGATGACATGGTCCTATTGTAGACAACAAGGTTCAAAGATGAACCATATCATTCAGATGCTTGTTTCAAAGGTGTTGATCTATCTTTAATAGTCTGTGTAGACTTGTTTGTTTATGAATTAAATTTCATGACTGATAAAGGATATTGTGCAGACTCAAGTGGGAAGCAATCTGTGGAAAGATGATCTAGATTTTAAAGTTCAATTTTTACTTCTTGTCATAGTCCTTTTGTATGGTTTTCATCGGGGATATCTAAGTTTGACGTTGGTCCATGCCCCCCACAGGGATTTTGTAAGGAGAATGATTCTTTTGATTTCTTGGAATGAAATAAAGCGATTTCTATTCTCTCTCATCTGTGTTAATATGTGTCTTGGTATTTTCTATTTTTATCTCCACATTAACTTTTTCAATATGATATATTCAGAAAATTGTATAAAAATGTTATATTTTGCAACAATCTTTTATTTAAAAAATCAGCCTAAGCCCTTATAATAAATACTTGTGGATTGGGAAACACTTTTTGAGGCTATAAAGATAGGGTAACATTCCTAGATATACTTCCTTAGCCAAGCAATATTAAAAAATGCTCGAGTAAGATAATTTCATATCTTTTCTTCAACACTCATCATAGTCAACCTGTATATCTGTCAGAGTTTGTTTCATCCATAGAACCTATGTAAAACATGTTGTTGTTGCAATATACTATGTTTTGGCTGTAGATAAGGATATTAATTATTGTTTCTTTCTTAGCCATGATACTAAACATTCATCGAGGTAGAATGTTGCTCCACTGGTGCTTCATTGATCATCAATGCAACATGCCCAATATGCATCTATGTAGGCAATAATTGATTGATCCTTTCCTTTTGGATACCATAATCCAAACCCTTATGTTCCTTTGAGATATCTAAAAATCCTCTTGACTTATACAACATGTGATTCATTTGGCGTTGCTTAAAATCGTGCCACCTGTCCAACTTCCTACATTACATCTGGTCTGGATGGTGTCACATATAGTAAGCTACTAATCATTGAACTATATTGCCTCCAGTCTATAGAGTTTGAATCATCATATTTTCTCAACTTGAAACTGGTTTGAAATCTTCCATTCTGAACCTCTTTATAATTTCTATGACATAGTTAGTTTGAGAAATAAAAATTCCTTGGCTGCTTTGGCGTATTTGAAGACCCAGAAAGAAGGAAAGTTCTCCGAGTAATGAAATTTCAAATTCATTCTTCATATACTTTGCAAATTTCTTCCTTAACCTGTCATCATTGCTTCCAAAAATAATATCATTAACATAAAATTCAATTAATAAAATACTATCTTGAGTTACGTTGATGTAGAGGTTGTTGTCCGCACTTCCTTTTCTAAACCATACCTATTGTAGATATTTATCTAGTCTAGAGTACCATGCTCTAGGAGCCTATTTTATACCATACAAGGACTTCTTCAATTTACACACATAATATGCATTCTATGACAACTGAAATAATTATGGTTGTTCAATGTAGACTTCATCTTCAAGTTCCACATTCAAAAAATCTGATTTCACATCCATATGATACACTTTAATATTCTTGGAGCATGCATAAGCTAGAAGCAATTAGATTGCTTCCATTATGGAAATTGGGGAAAATGTCTCTTCAAATTCAATTCCTTCAACCTGTTTGTATCCTTTATATACCTATCTAGCTTTGTTCCTTGTAACATGTCCATCTTCATTCAACTTATTTCTAAATACCCACTTTGTGCCAATCACATTGTTATTATTTGGTCTCGGAACCAATTCTGAAGTCTCATTCTTCTCTATTTGATACAATACTTCATCCATGGCCTTATTCAAGAATTAATCCTTATTGGCCTCTTCAAAACTTTATGGTTGAATCGTATATGAGAGTGCTAGGTGCATTTTTTCTAGTGAACAAATTCTTATTCTTGTCTCAACTCTTTCATCTTTGTCTCTGATAATCTGATCTGAAGGATGATTCTTCTGTACTCATTTTCTAGGTTTCTTTGGAGGCACTTGATGAACTTTCTCTTCTAATTTTTTCTGATCCTCTTCATCTTCCCCTTCTACTTATTCTTCATATTTTTCTTCTTCTTAATAAAGTTGTTCCATTGATTCATTTTCTTCTTCCTTTAATTTTTGTCCACCTATTTCATAAATTTTTACATTGATGCTTTCCACAAATTTGTTGAACCTAATATTGTAACACTTGTATGATTTTCTTGTACTTAAGAAACCAACAAGTACTCCTTTTTCCACACAAGATTCAAACTTTCTCATTCTTCCATCTTCTCTTTTCATGCAACATTTTCTTTCAAATACTCTAAAGTGCTTCACATTTTCTTGTCTTCCTTTCCATAGCTCATAGGGAGTTTTGTCAGTGTTGTTTATGAGCATTACTTTGTTTTGAATGTGAACTGTTGTATGCATTTCATGTGTCCAAAAAATATCTGTCAATTTGGAATCCACTAGCATTGTTCGATCCATTTCCTATGTAATTAAAATCCATAGTGTTCCTTTGCTTCTGAACCACTATTTGAACCAATCTATGAATCCATGCTTTCGTTCATTGTCACATATCTATCCAAACCTGCTAAGTGTTCTTACAAATCCATCTGTTTCTATATTGTCCAAGACTCTACTGCACAACTATCCATAATGCTGACCAATTTATCACTATACTATCATGAACTCTTCAGTACTAAAACTATCAAGCTATACTTCTGCTAATTGACTGCTCTGGATATGTCTACTCAAACTATGCAAGTTGCTCAAAGGATGGTCCTTTGTTATATCACAACTATCACATAGACTCCCCATTTCTAATATTCATGTCACCTGGGAGTCTCTAAGTTGGATGGCTCAGAACAATTCCTACTCTGATGTGTATTCATTATCATCTTCACTAGTAGATTCATCATCTCTCTGAGCTATGAATTCTTTCTTTCTGTCTGTGGATTCATATTTCACTACAATGCCTGAATGTACAATCTCTTGAACCTATTCCTTATTTAGTTGTCCTTATTTTCGTTCATTTATTTTCCAAACCTTTCTATATTTGAGATATTTCTTTTTCTCTGTAGAATTTTCTTCATCTTGTTTTATTGCCAATCTTCTGATCTCTAGGACCTGGTCTTTGTTCACCTGTTCTTCATGTTTTCGTATCCATACTTTCTTATATCTGATATCAGTGTTCTCTTTCATGGAATTATTGATCATAATTCTAAAATCAGTAGCTATGTGTCCATAGTCATGACACTTGTAACATTCAATTTTATGTGGGGCCACATAGGGATTTATTTCTTGAACATTTTTACAATCCGTGCAAACTGCAACCTTATGTCCAAAATTAGTACAATAAAAACAATGACCATAAAATAAATTTTCATACTTGGGAGTGAATGATCTTCTTTGTGGTGTATTCCTTCTGAATTTTTTTCTTGACTGATCATTATCATGATTGAATCTTCGTTGTGGCTTGAACATGGATGGTCTTATTGAAGATGTATCTCTAATAGTTTTCTTAGATTCTGATTGACCATGATTTGTTAAGAACCAAATATCAATATAGCATAGAAAAACCTCAGAATAAGTACTCAACGCCTTGAAAAAGAGAGAAATTTAAATAATAAGCCTCTTCGAGGGGTAAACCTCCTTATGCCCACATAAATGCACAATTACAAGATGATTCCAAATGAAAATGTCTCCTTGGTATATATAAGAGACTAGGAGGTATAATTACAACTAATGGACTAAAGCCAACATAAATAAAATAGCATTACTAATGTAATATGCCCCAATTAAGGGGTAGTGATCCATTATTTAGGGCTTAACATGCCCCTCCACTTGAGAAAAGGGTTGTCCTCAAGGCTTGAGTAACTCTAGATGCTTCTGTATAAAAGAATCATCTTCCCAAGTCGAATCTTCAGCTGATGTTTCCTCCATTTAATGAGATAATCTGAAATGGATCTATTCCTCAACTGATGAATTCTTGTGTCAGTGATGGCTTCAGGATCCAATATTATTTTTCCTTCCTCATCAAGTTATGGAAATATAGTTTGAATTGAGATTTTGTCACCTATAACCTTATTTAAGCATGAAACATGGAAAACTGGGTGTACTCGTGAAGATGCAGGGAACTCCAATTTGTATGCCATAGTACCAATATTTTGCAACACCTTATAAGGGCCATAGTACTTTGGTGATAATTTATTATCCTTCTTGGCTTGCTTGAGGGACATCTTTTTGTATGGTTTCAGTCTTAAAAACACCCAATCTCGTATTTCAAAACTTTTTTCACTATGATGTTGATCTATTTGATGTTTCATGCGATTGTGTGCCATGTTTAGGTTGTCCTTTAATATTTGGAGAACTTGTTGGTGATGCTCGATGTGATCTTCCATTAGTTGAACCTTAGATTTTTATTTTAGATAAGAAGTGATGGAAGGAGGGTGGTATCCATAGAGTGCCATAAATGGTGTCATTTTTGTTGCAGTATGAAAGGAAGTGTTATTCCACCATTCTACCAAGGGTAACCATTTGAACCATTGTGTTTGTTTATCAGAGATAAAGTAATGAAGGTAGCCTTCCAGACATTTTTTCACTATCTCAGTTTGTCCATTAGATTAAGGATGACAGGATGAGCTATGAGCCAATTAAGTACCCAGACAAGAAAATAATTCTATCCAAAAATGTCCAGTGAAGATGGGATCTTTGTCACTTACAATAATCTTTGGGCTGCCATATAGCTTTTGAACTATCTCCATGAATATAGTGGAAACTGTATTGTATTTGAAGGGATGAGAGAGTGCACAAAATTGTGTGTACTTGGTCAGTCTATCCATAATAACCATAATGACACTCTTTCCATCAGACTTCGGTAACCCTGTGATGAAATCCATGGAAACCTCCTCCCAACACTGACTTGGGATGGATAATGGTTGTAAAAGACTCGGGGTCTTAATTATTTCCACGTTATTTTGTTGGAAAATGAAACATTCTTCCACAAACCTTTGAACATCAGTTTTAAGGCCATCACAAAAAAATTCTTTCTTAACCCTATGGTAGGTTTTCAAAAATCCCGAGTGCCCTCCTACTAGAGAGGATTATAATTCCAATAGTACCTTTTGTTTGAGTTGGGAGTTCTTACATAAATATAAGTGATCTTTGAACCATAGTGAATCAATTTTCCATGTAAATGTATCTGATGCATTGGAATCCTACTGCAACCTTTGAATGAGAGTCAACACTTTTTTGTCATTCTTCCATTCATCCCTTGCTTCTATTATCCAATCAGGTTGGATGATTGAGATAGCATAGAGAAAGGCCTCAAAATCTTCATCCTTTCTTGAGAGTGCATCTGCCACGACATTTTGCTTCCCTTTTTTATAGACAATTTCAAAATCATAACCCAATATCTTGGTTACCCATTTTTTTTGTTCTTCTGAAGATAGTCTTTGTTCCAAGAAGTATTTAAGACTATCATGATCTATTTTGACCTTGAAGTGCCTACCTAATAGGTAAGGATTCCATTTCTTCAATGCATGTAGTATTTCCATCATTTCCTTCTCATAAATGGGTTTGTGTAATTCCTTTCCCTTGAGTGTCCGACTTTCAAAAGTTAGGGGCCTTCCTTATTCCATTAGGACAACACCAATTCTATTTCCCAAGGCATCACATTCCACAATAAAGGTTTTTGTGAAGTTTGGAGTGGTCAATATAGGAGCTTTGCACATCACCTCTTTAAGTTGTTCAAAATCTTTAGTTGCCTCTGGAGTCCATGAAAATGAATCCTTCTTAGTTAGTGTCATTAAAGGTGCTTCTATTCTTCCATAGTGCTGAATAAACTTGCAGTAGTAACCTGTCAAACCCAAAAATCCTCTAAGATTCTTCAATTTTTTGGGAATCAACCAGTCCATCATGGCCTTAATTTTGTTAGGGTCCACCTTGACACCTTCATGAGATACAATATGACCCAAATACTCTACTTCCTTCACTCCAAATAAACATTTGGATGGTTTGGCATATAGTTGTTGCTCCTTTAGTAGTTGTTGCACCTTGTCAACATGTCACACATGGTCCTACCAAGACTTGCTATAGATTAGTATATCATCAAAAAATACTAACACAAATTTTGGAAGGAAGGGCTTGAAAATGGAATTCATCAACCCTTGGAATGTGGAAGCTTCATTTGTAAGGCCAAAAGGCATGACCAAAAAATCATAATGGCCTTCATGAGTTCGAAATGATGTTTTTGGGATATCTTCTTCCTT
>SNQJ01S0039727.1:46388-66915 GCA_010110895.2 Picea sitchensis
TTTCTTATATGTCTTGAAGAATTACATTCATTGGAAGCACCAACTTCCTTTGTTTTCCAGTTGCAACTGGAAGGAGGCTCCAACCCCCTAGTTTCTCAGGCTACAACCTGAGGGAAGCTCCAACTCCCCAATTCTCTGGATGCAACCATAAGGAGGCTACAACCCCCAATGTTCTCTGGCTACAACAGAAAGGTGGCTACAACCACTTGTCCTTGCCCCGTCCTGCCACCCTGAAGTAGAAGTAGAATGATGGAACCACTGTCACACTATCACTATGAGATATACTGTTTTAAACCTATACCAATAAATATGAACCATGCATCAACCATGCATCAACCTGTACCTCAACCTGTAATCAACCTGTACCATAAACAAGTGCATCAACCATGCACCAACCTGTAACCAACCTATACCATAAAAAAGTGCATCCAACCATGTAACAAGTATGTTCCAATCATGTGTCAACTACTTATAAAATATGACTCATGAATATGTACCAACATCATCAACTATACACCTCATGTATGTGCACCAACTCATCAACTACTTGTCTCAACCATGTACTCAATATGTACCACAACCAAAAGCCCTCATCAATTTCATTATCCAAATCTTATTTGTAGCTCTATAATAGACCTGTTGTATATGATCACATTCCTGCAAGCCTTCCTTAACATTAAAGACAAGAGACTAGCATTTTCATCAAACTTTTCTTTAGTCTCACATGCCTAGCTTTGGATTAGTCAACAACCCTAACTTGAAGTAATCATAAATTTGAACCTGTAATGTATAAGGATCTAAAACTGATACACAATGGTATTCAGTGTTGTTTATGCAATTCCACCAAGTGTCACTACTTGGGACCTCTCAAAAAAGGATTTATAGCAAAAATGGCATACCTTGCTTAATTCTGGCTTATTCTAGAGAGTGACCGTCTAGAGTATGCCCCACACAAAATATTTGATGAATTGATCTAAAACTGTTACAAAAACTAATACAGACTGTCCCCTAACCAAATTTTTTTTTATAACGAAACTTAGATATGTTATGAATAAGTTATGACATTTTTACCCGAACCACCTGATTTTGACTAGTTTCAGGACTGGCCACAAACCCTATTTTCCACGGAGTGTAACTACCAAAATACAATGAAACACAAGATTAATTTTGTACCACAGATACCTGGATATGTTTTCTCACTTGCATAGAAATTTTACGGTCTGACTCATTATAGAAAAAAAGTTATAGCGAAAATGGTGAGATGGCCTGTAAATAACATACCTTAGAAAGCACCATCAAAACTTTTTATCCTTCCTTGCATTTCGGCCTTCTTTTCTTCACCTTCACTCAGAAATCTAGTTTAGATATCCTTGGTTACCTCAAACACATATATATAATAAATATTCTCAAGTGTGATTCAAATGAGAGAGCCTGCCTCTTATTTATACTCTCCAAGTAGCTTCCTTAAAAACATCCTCTAAGTGACTTGGCCCACTTTCCTTATTTTAGGGTTGGGTCCACTTCTAATTTCTCCATTAAATTTATTATTGAATTTTTTTATTTTTTATTCACTTTGAATTATAATACACTCATCACTTCACTTTATTATTTACCTTTTAAAATCTCTTAAACCACTTTAATTACTTTGACCTTTTGGGGCTTCTCTTGCATGAAATTTTACCTGGCCTCACTCATTGAGTAAAAAGTTATAGCGAAAAATGGTGAGATGACCCAGAAATAACATACCTTAGAAAGCGTAACTCATCAAAAACTTTTATCCTTCCTTGCATTTCGGCCTCTTCTTTTCTTCACCTTCACTGTAGTCTAGTTTAGATATCCTGGTTACCTCAAACACATATATATTAAATATTCTCAAGTGTGATTCAAATGAGAGCCCCATTTTATTATACTCTCCAAGTAGCTTCCTTAAAAACATCCTCTAAGTGACTTCCACCACTTTCCTTATTTTAGGGTCAGTCCACTTCTAATTTCTCCATTAAATTTATTATTGAATTTTTTATTTTTTATTCACTTTGAATTATAATACACTTCATCACTTCACTTATTATTTACCTTTTTAAAAATCTCTTAAACCACTTTTAATTACTTTGACCTTTTGGGGCTTCTAGGACATTATATGAGGTCCTCTCTAACTGTGAAGGCCATAACTCTCAAACCGTGAGGATTTATGTGCCGTTCTACATACCACCAGAAATGGCATGACATGTACTATCCATATAGAGTATTATTATCTGAAAATATATCATAACTCATACCATTACCCATCAAACAATCTTGGGTCCATTACCCAAAATTGGGGTCTCCAACTTCTCATGGCCATAACTCTCTAACCGTGAGAAATTATGTGACGTTCCACATACCAGCGGAAATGACATGACAAGAACTATCCATATAGGATATTTTACCTGACAAATTCACTTTCCTTGATCTCATTATTCCATAATTAATCATGGGTTCTCTTACTCCAAAAAGCATCTTCCCATGAGGGCTTTCATCATAAGGGAACCACTTTGGAGTTCATCCATATTTACTTCTTATCAACAATGACAAAAAAAAAATGAGTCATATTTACATCAAACAATATTGGGTCCATTAGCCAAAACTTTGTGCTACAGGTCTTTCTTCAAGGGTTGACATCCATGACAACCAACCTTAATCAACACCACATCACACCGTAAATGGGATGATATGTATTATCCATATAGAATAGTATTACCTACAAATGTATCAAAACTCATACCATTATCCATGTAACAAAATTGGGTCCATTACCCAAACCATTATGCTACCAGACTTTCTTCAAGAGTTGACATCAATGACAACCAACCCAATTAATCAACTTCTTCTTCAAGATTCTCAACCTCTTCTTCTTTCTTTATTATTTGAGACTTCATGAATTCTTGTTTTCTTTTCACTTCTTCAAGATGAATTTTTAATGTGATTATTTCTTCTTCAAGTCTTTTCTCTTCTTGAACAAACTCTGCCTCAAGCTGGTTTAGATTGTTAGTTCTTTCCTTAAGATGATCTGTCATTATCTTTTATCTCATTTTTTCTTCTTCATTGTATGCTACTATGTTGTCTTCCAAATACTACATTTGACGTTCAATATTTTCTTCGATCTTTTTGGCTTCTTCTAGCATATTTCTTAATTTCTCAATGAACTCTTGGGCTTCTTAAAAAATGTGAACGCTTTCCTTTTGTTTCATCAATTCTTTCTTGAGTGAATTTTTTTCTTCTCTTAGTTCATCTAAAGCACTAATCAATTCTACTTCATAATTGTCTTCCTTTTCAATTAGCTTTTTGTCTCATTTCCTTCATGGAATTCTATTTCAAGATGTCTGTGTTTTTCACAATTAAAGCAAGACAACATACATCCGATGATTATGTACTCTTCATCTTTTGAATCTGTTAGACATTGTGACCATAATTCTTCTTGATCTATATTTTCATATTCTTTGGAATTTTTTGAATCTGTGATGAGTGAAGAATATATGCCATGTAACTTATCCCAATTTTCTTTGGCTAATAACAACATTTTCTCTTACTAGATTAGATAATCCTTCTGAGATGAAATCCATTGCTATTTTTTTATTCTTCTTTAATTCCTTCTTGGTTGTAGTCTTTTCCCTTTTTGAACTATCATATCCTGTAATGACTAATAGCCACATATAATTCCCCCATGCCTATAAAAATACTTTTGTCCTTCCACTCCACATCTAATACTTTAAACCATTATGAATATTGAACAATGGTACTCCATTCTCAGAATAATCCATGATCTCCTTCTAGTGGTTAAACTATTTACTAAAGGAACCAGATCTGGTACCAATTGTTGGATTAATGAGAAGGGGGTTGAATCAGTAATAGAGAAATACATTCCTTTTTAACCACAAAATGAAAGTGTTATATCAATGTAGCATTATCATCAAATAGTTGCAGATTCAATAAAAAATGAACAAATGAGCAATTATACACATACACAGTACACCATTGTTTTTATGTGGATACCAAAGGAGGGAGAAAACCATATAATGTTTTTTCTTATATGTGTTTAAAAATTAAATTCATTCGAAGCACTAACTTCCTTTGTTTTCCAGCTACAACTGGAAGGAGGATCGAACCCCCTAGTTTCTCAGGCTACAACCTGGGGGAAGCTCAAAATACCCAATTATTTGGCTACAACTAGAAGGAGGCTACAAACCCCTATGTTCTCTAGTTACAATCGAAAGGTGGATACAACCACCTATCCTTGCTCCACCCAACCGCCCTAATGTAGAAGTAGAATTATGGAACCACTATCACACAATAATTGTGAGATAAACCACTGTAAAATTGTACCAACATGTACCATTCACCTCCAGCCAACCTGTACAACTACCCTGCAATCAATCTGTACCTGAAATAAACATGTGTCAATATAATACAACATATACATGACCTGTAGTTCTCCAACATGTGTATGTATGCTCCCTATCTGTACAACATCTAGCGTATATATGCGTCCTATATGTTATTCATCATGTGTATTCCTTTTGAAACTTGGGATACACGACATGTAGTTCTGCAACATTTTTATGTACGCACCCTATATATAAAACAACCTGTGTATGTACTCTTCTTGTTTGTTATGCAACCTACGTATACCTTCTGAAAACTAGGGTTTTCTTTCTTCTAAAAACTTCTAATCCTATGCAACTTATTTCACATATATATGCAACTTGTCACTATATCTAGACTGTAACTGTACCTTGTGCATGCATCCTCATATATAATTTTTACCCAAAGAATATATATATATATATATCTAGTCATGTTCCATATAAGTGTCTATAATTATGAATAATTATAATAACCCTCACATGATCTAGACATCAAACCTTTTCTGATATTCAACCTCTCAATACATCAATCAATTCACAAGTACAAGATCTCAACCATGTACCACAAAACAATCTTAGCCATATGCTAAGAAATACAAGATGTGCCTTAACTCTAACAAGGGGTATCAGTATTGATTATACCAACACTGTATTTTTGTATATCTGACTTATACAAAATATCCCATAAATCCACTAATATCTCTAGGGAGAATCATCATATCTCCATAACCATTTCTCATGCAAACATGAAAATCCAACTTCTCATAGAAATAAGACATACATTTTGAACCAATGGATAGATCTAACGTATCTGATCACTATAGATCTTCTTGGGATCTTGATCTTAGAATCTATAACCTCGACATCTTCATCTTCTCAAGTTTCTATGGATTTACCCTCATGTATGCATCCTAATACACTGCCAACCCACATATGTACACACCCTAATACATAGTTAGCCTGTGTACACCTCAGAAATTAGGGTTTTTTAGTATTCATCGTAATTCTGAAGCTTTCGCCATTAACCCTTCGTTCTACCTCAGACTTCAAATGTATCAATAAGTACTTGTAATCAGCCTTACACAAAAATAGATATTCAATATGTTCAAGTGTGATTAAATGAGAGAGCCTTGCCTATTATTTATACTTTCATTTAACTTCCTCAAGGTTTTACCTTTTAACCATCTTAACCCACTTTCCTTATTTTAGGGTTAACCCACTTCTAACCACTTGTACACTTAACTTAACCAATTTCCATAATTAGTAATTTCTCCATTAACTTTATTATTTAAGTAATTTCTTTTGCATCCTCTTTGACTTATAGTAAAATCACCAGTTCACTTTAATATTTACATAATTTCTTCTTTGCAAATACTTTGACTACTTGGACCTTTTGGGGCTTCTAGATGACTTATGAGGGTTCTCCAGCTTCATATAGTCATAACTCTCTAACCGTGAGGAGTTATGTGACGTTCCACATACCACCGGAAATGGAATGACATATAATATCCATCTAGAATAGTCTTACCTAAAAGTGTATCAAAATTCATACCATTATCCATCAAACAAACTTGGGTCCATTATCCAAACCTTTGTGCTACCAGACTTTCTTCAATGGTTGAAATAAATTAAAACAAACCCAATTAGTCAACAAAAGGTGTTGCTACTCTTCCATAGTTCTGAACAAACTTACAGTGGTAACCTTTCAAACCCAAAAATATTCTAATATTCTTCATGGGAATCGGCTAGTCCATCATGGCCTTAATCTTGTGAGGGTCTACCTTGAAACCTTCATGAGACACAATATCCCCTAAATACACTACCTCCATCACCCCAAAGAAAGATTTGGATAATTTGGAATATACTTGTTGCTTCTTTAGTAGATGTAGTACTCTGTCAATATGTCAAACATGATCCTCTCAAGACTTTCTATAGTTTAGTATATCATCAAAAAATACTAACACAGATTTTCAAAGGAAGGGATTGAAAATGGAATTCATCAACCCTTGGAATGTGGAAGCTGCATTCGTAAGGCAAAAATGCATGACCAAAAATTCATAATGGCCTTCATGAGTTCGGCATGTTTTTTTTGGGATATCTTCTTCCTTCATTCTAATATGATGATACCTTGAACGAAGATCCAACTTTGTGAAGTATATTTCTCCATGTACTTCATCTAAGAATTCATCAATGATGGGAATGTGAAACTTATCTTTAACAGTGATCTTGTTGAAATCTCTATAATATGGAAACATATGATCCCTCTTTCTTGAGCATCATTACCACCAGTGTAGACTAAGAACATTGGCTAGGTCGAATATTACCAGCCTCTAACATTTCTTCAACTGTACGCTCAATTTCAATCTTATGGGAATAAGGGTATCTGTAAGGCCTGATGTTAGGAGGAACACTCCCAGGAATTAGGTGAATAGCATGATATTTATCGCGAGTGGGTGGAAGACCCTTGGGAATATATTCAAATACTTTGGAATCCTTATCAATGATCCCTTGGAGATCTAGGGGAATAAATGTATTAGATGTTTGAACATATAGTGAGCATAATTGTACAATTACACCCTGATGCCTATTTTTCAATAATGTTTTCATGCCATTAGATCTTATCACCTTATTGGGTTTCCCTGTGATACCCCTTAACTCAATTTCCTTTCCTTCCAATGAAAATTTCATGAAAAGTGTTTTAAAATTAAAATCCAATGTTCCCAATGATTGCAACCATTGGATTCCTATTACGACATCAACACCACCCATGGGTACATAAATCATTGGACTCTTCATTAAATATTACCCCATAGTAAGATTGATCTTATGGCATTTTTCTAAGAAATTGATACTTCCTCCATTTGCAATCATTACTTAAAAATATGGCACTAGATATGTAAAGAAAATGAGAGCTTTGGCTAATTTATAGTGAATGAAATTATGAGTAATACAAAAATCAATTAGTACTATCACATTTTTATTTTTGATATATCCTTCGATCTTGAGGGTTTGAGGAGTTTTAATTCTAGGAAATGCATTACATGATATGGTGGGACTCAAGTCTTCAGAAGAAATATCTTCTACTTTTTCATCTTGAGATGGTTCTTGTTCTTGTTCTTGTTCTTATTCTTCTTACTCTTCACAATCTATATAGAATAATTTCTTCTCACCAAACTTATGTTCCTTATGGTACTTCTTGTCATAATTAAAGTATAAACATTTTTCTTTTCTTTCTTCCAAATGTTGAGGTCTCAACTTTGTAGGTTGAGTTGTTTTAGAAGAAGGAACATTATTCTCTCGATAGATGTTAGGAGTAGTCCTTTTAGTAGCCATAACCATATTTTTACCATTAACATTTCTCGCCACCTGGACACATTCTCCAATGATTTGGGTTCCCAAAGGTGAACCTCATGCTGGATGTTATCCTTTAAAGTTCCTATCAATACATCAATCATGTGCTCATATGGAATATATGTTACCTTTATATTGAATCTTTGGAAGTTATCAATTTTCTCCACAATTGAGCCCTTTTGGATGAGATTTATCAATTTCCTAAAGAAGGTATTTCTCCTTGTATCCTCATAGTGTTCTATCATTTCTTCCACGAAAATTGTCCAAGTGACAAGTTATTTGCGAGAAGAAAGCCATCGATGCCACACATATTGATTGGTTTCTAAATATAAAGACACAATTCGTACCTTTTGTGTGTGTGGAATATCATGTAGATCAAAGAAATTCCCCATCTGGAGAATCCATGCGATTGGATCCTTGCCACCAAAATTCCTCATATCGATCTTAGGAAAGTGGTTGGTCTTCAACCCAAAGTTGCAATTTCTCCAGTCTTGATTCATATTCCTTGTGTCCTCATCATGAATTTCATGGGATACATTTTCACTTTCAAGTGGCCTCTCTAGAAAAAATTTCAATCCTTCCATGATGTCCCTTTTTAAACCATCCATATTAGTATCCATTATTTATTCCAACTTAGCTTCAGTTGAATCCATCATCCCTTGTAGTTCATCTTTTGTTATTGCATTCTTTTGTAAATCATTTATGTCCATGTGTATTTATTCACCTTCATCAATAGTCCAAGTACGACTGTATGAAGGATTATTTGGTGTATAATTTCCTTTTTTAGGTGGCATGTTAGCCAATTATCACTTTTAAACCTTGAGTTAGAGGTGGTTCTACTAGACGATCTTTATTCTGTTGTATCTCCAAAATTCCAACCCTTATGGGTGTAAAATTGTGTTTTGTAGTTCTCCGATATGTCTTCTCTGCAATTCCATAGGTTTGATCAAAATTGGATGTGCCAAGTGGAATTTATGGTCATTTCCCCACACCTTGTTGATTTTTTTCCCTTCCAAGAGAGTGTACCTGTAAAGCGTTCCAAGATCCCAATTTTTAATATTTGATTTTTCAAATTGCAACATAAATACTAAATATTTTCCATTGTCCACTACAACTGGTCTCACTTAATTTGGATAATCACCGAAGAAGATATCATTGTTTTACCTGGAACACTTTTTTGAGACTAGTTAGTAGGACTAGTGAGCTACCCTATGTTATGCAGGGTGTATCTACAAAAGTTGGATGACCCATAAGCAAAAGGATTATCACAACTACCTTGATAATTTCTAGAAATATCCTCCAAGTTTCAAGGTCTGAAATGTCACACAAATTTTTTTTTAGCACAAATTTCGCGATGACTAAATTTAGGATGATTCCAAAACCCGATCTTACACAGTTTATATCTCTGAAATTTTAAAGCCTAAGGATCTTAAATTTTAACCCCAAGTACCTTGATCCATATAATGAATAGAATCGAAGACGTTCCTTTTGAAACATCGTATAAAAAATGTTATAGAGAAAATTCCAAGGTGTCTCAGATGTAGCAACGAAACCCCAAGACCTTGAGCTCTGATACCAAATATTTGGACCCAAATATAAAATAGAATAATAACATCAGAATAAGTACTCCATGCCTTGAAAAATAGATAAATTTATATAATAATCCTCTTTGAGGGGGAAACCTCATAATACATCATAGGAATTCACAAATACAAGATGATTCCAAATGAAAAGGTCTCCTTGGTATATATAGGAGACTAGGAGTTACAATTAAAACTAATGGACCAAATCTAACATAAATAAAATAACAACAATAATGTAATATGGCCCAATTAAGGGGTAATGTGCCACTATTTAGGGCTTAACAGGATACTCCAAAATATTGATGTGAATTTTTTGTTTGAGGGTCCACCTACAAAGGTTTGGACACTAGCTAAGAAAATGATGGAGAAAAAATGCAAACTAAGGAAAATATTCATTTATTGTCTATGCTTATTTTTTTCCTTGGCGTTATTCATTTTCGGGAATCCTTTGTGGATTTTATTTGAAATTATCTTGAAGAATCTACATAATGTAATCTTTTATTATTATTAATGAAAAGATAAAGTTTTTTTGGGGGGGGAATGAAAAAATAATGGAAACAATGATGATATTGTAGAAGGGAACAATGTTGTCATTTTAATTAAAGTCTTGATGTTTTTATTACAATTATTTGGCAAACCAATTGAGATAGATTCCCTTGTGCCTTGGAAATTGTTAGTGAAACTATGATTGAGCGATTTATTTCCCTCGCGCCACTTGTATATGTTGATGCATGATCGTTTTAATAATTAGATATGTTGACGTATAATCATTTTAATATTGAATTCCCTTGCGCCTTGGATTTTGCTGATGAAATAGGTGATTTGATTACTTGATGTATGGACTAAAGATGATGTGTAAATGTTTACACCTTAGATTACTGGAACACATTGTCACATTGTTGTTGTATGATTTATGATTACATTAAGTGCACGCATTGAATGATATTGAATTATGTTTAGTCCGATAATTAGATTATGCACCTACCTTGAAAATAATGTTGATTATTGTTGAATTCAATGATTGATTATTTGCATGCCTTGAAGTAAAGTAGATGTCTTCTTGGGTGCCTTGAAAATAAAATAAATTTGATTACACTAGTGCTCAACCTTTGTCATTGTATGATTGATGAATTATTTCCATTATATTGCACCTTTAAATTTAATGTTGATGACTCTTGCATCATGAATAAGTTGCTAATTAATCTTGCATCATGAAATTATGTCGATATACGACTGATTTAGTAAATAGTTTTCTCTTGCGCCATTAATTAACATGAAATGTGATTTTTATAGATTTTGTTTACTCTCACGTGTAATGAATATTTAATGTTGATGAATGATTGTTAGAATTTGATATCACATGCGCTATGAGTTAAATGTTGATGTATGATTGATAAAGATGATGATTACCCTTGTGCCATGATTAATTGATTATTAAGATTGATTGATTGATCTAATTTATGTTGGACTTGATTGTTAGTGGGATGTAGACACCTCCTTCTTCCTCAGAATAGTTGCCAGCCCTGAGACCTTAAATGGTCAAAATCAATTGGATTATGGGCTTGAGCATTGCTCATGTTTTCTGGAGGTCCTAACCTTGCACGGTAGGTTGGGCAGGTAGTAATTTTCATATTCATTATCTGGTTGATCATTGTTTATAAATTGTTTCAAGATGATTGTGATGTTGTAAGAGGTGACACTATTTATGTTTATGTGTCCCTATCCTTGTTGTTGATGCGTTGAATGCGTCATTATTGATTTCAATGATGAGTAGATGGTATTTCTTTTACTTATGATGTCGTTGACTTTGCATTGCTATGATTTATATTGTCGACGTTAATTTCCTAATATTTTTTGTTTACCTTTTATGCTTCACTTTCCTAGTCGTAACTTAGGGGTTGTTACATATGATATTAGAGCAAGTTCAGCCCTGCGACTTGGGATCATTATGTCTTGCACTGTATTAAATAGTTGATTAATAATTTATCATTAATTAAATTAAATTGTGTCCTTGCAGGTAATCATGGTAAGAGGACGCCATAGAGGCGAACAACATGGTGCTAGGGGAGGAGGCGTGATGCCTCCGGTAGAATGCTCTAACCCCCAAGGAGAAGAACAAGTCCTTGGACATGAGAAGATTGACGTGGGGGGA
Organism: Picea sitchensis; assembly: GCA_010110895.2. Lineage (NCBI taxonomy): Eukaryota > Viridiplantae > Streptophyta > Pinopsida > Pinales > Pinaceae > Picea > Picea sitchensis. Next base: position 57,875 of record SNQJ01S0039727.1, read on the forward strand.
TATTTTTGGGTTGATGAGGTCCTTCCAGAGGATTTCAGAGGCCTTGATTAACTGTCTAGATAGAGACGAGGCCAGGGTGCCTGTACCCCCTAAGGGTCCACAACGCGCCCTAGCCGATACTGGTAGCATTGACATAGAACTTGAGAAGGTCAAGTTTCCCGAGTTCTTGGGTTCCACAAACAACGTAGCCTCTGAGGCATGGTTGTTGAACATGGCAATGTGCTTCACAGTTCCTGACTACACCTCCAACATGAAATTCCATATGGAGGTATTTCAGCTAAAGGGGAGCACTCTTCTATGGTGGAAGATCCTCCTGCCACAAATAAACATGGTCGCCAAATACGTGTCATGGGAATTGTTCGAGGAGTGGTTCTGGGAGAGGTATTTTCTAGAGGAATTAATTGAGAACCATCTCAATGAGTTGAATGCCTTACAACAACGTGGTCATACGGTGCCCGAGTATGAGGCTCATTTCATGGAGCTTCTTAGGTATTATCTACATATGAACACCGAGAAGCTCAAGGCCGACAAGTTTTTGTTCGGACTTAATGTGAACATTTTTTTGAAAGTGAGGATCCTAATGCCTTAGACATTGCACGATGTAGTCAAGAAGGCCCTCATCACTAGGGTATCGAGGTACTCAGAGAGGAAAAAGGCTTAGTGATGTTTTTCTTTCTTTAATTTCTTCCTCTCTCATCTGATCACATGGCATTTGATCTTGGCTGCTTGATGAAACTGAGCTTGTGTCTTCAAGAGTAATAGGGGGTTGATAGGGCAGTTGATCACAATTAGAAGTGCTTAGGAAACTACATTCTTCTGTCTTATCTTATGATTGTGAGGGATATTCATCATAGCTTGGATTATGGTCCCAATTTCTTAGTTTTTCACCTTCTAAACTTAGATTATCATCTTTTTCTTCGTTTTCAACAAAAAAACTATGACATGAGGGTTGAAACAAGTTATTGTTTCTTTTATGAAAAGGGTACTTCTCTAATATAATGTCCTCAATAGACTTTTCATGGAAATCATCTTCATAATCATCATACAAAGGTGAATCAATGACCATTTGGATGTTAATGGCTGAGGGGATTAGTAAAATAGCTCAGACAACTAGTTGTTCATTGAAAACATCCTCATAGTCATGAAAACTTGGCAAATCATGGCACACTCATTCATTAACAATAGGAGGGATTACATCGACAATTGGTAAGCTATGAATTTGGTCATCTCAAGCTGCAAAACTATCCTCATGATGAAATAAATCTGAACCTAAGATGACCTCTTGACTTAAAGAATCGAGAAAAGAACGAGAAAAGGAAATGATGGATTGTCCATATTCATCTTTCTCTTGGGGACCTAGATTTTGACATGAATGATGCATTTTTTCTTGAAATTTAGGAAAATCATTATGAACCTCATCATCCAAGTCCTTCTCTCTACAATCATCCCCTTCATCATCACTGCTAGAGGAATCAGTTGTTGAATCTTGAATATATGATGCATACCCCTCACAACAATTCTCAAAAAGTCTTTCAGCCAGATAAATTAGCTTGCAATGAGAAAAAAAAACATCATGAAAGTCCTTCAAAGAGGAAATACTAGAAGCAGGGAGTGTTCTATGCCATTTCCTCACATAGCCTTCCAATGAATACATGAAAATTTTCATCAATATATCTTCATGATGGATGTCAAGTTGTTGCATCAAAGCATGAAATTCATGAACATGCTCAACATGGTTGTCATTCTCACCTTCATAAAATCCAGGCATCAGATCTTTCCATTCATAAATTTGAGGCACAAGATGTGGATAACCAGCTATGGCTGAGAAATTCAGTGGGGAAAACCTCCTGGCCAGGATAGCCTTCATCGCCATTTATATTGTCTCATTCCAGTGGAGTCACCAACAAATTTTGAACAATGGAGTCGCCATGGTGAATGTGTAGTCTTGAAGGTGTCCAACTTTAGTCACAATCTAAAGCTGGAGCTGTGCAATGTCATTCTTCCCAGGGAACTTTTCAATCTGCTCAAATCCGTTCCCAACAACGATGCCAAAAATGTTAGCGCTGAAATTCGCACTTTGACTGCTAAATTGTAATCTCAATACCCATCATAATGTGAAATATAATTTTGGTTTTGAATAGGTGGATCAACAATATGGAGAAAGAAATAGAGAGGGAAACAAACTGCATATTGATGCAGTAGCATCGTAAGAAGCTAGACAAGCAAGCATGAAGGCGGAAGACAGTTGGAGGAGCACAACACACATTTTACACGTTTTGAAATATTTTTGAAAAATTAAAGAACGGATATTAATTTAATAGATAGAAGCATACTTACATATATGTCAAGATATTGTGAATAGACCTTGAGAATTTCTCTCGTCTGTAGTATGTAGAGGCATTTATGCATAGTTAATGAAAGTAGGTAGATTTGAATTATAGATTAGACAGTTTAGAGAGTAGGAGGAAAAAACAGATATAGACACCCTCGCCTTTGTATCATGTTATGGTTGTATCATTAGCACAATATAGAAGAGGAGAGCTATAGCACAGAGCTGTAGAGAAGAACCCATGTATAGGAGCACTTGAGTTAATATATGAAGCTTTGACTCAACTTTCATGGTGTTACAATGCTTACTGTTTACATTTGTTGAATGCTATGTTTACAATTTCTTTGTTTCTCTATATGCATTTGTTTCAATGTCGTGTTATGCGTATGATTTCATGTTCAATGTATGAAGTCTGAGAGAAGAAAGAGAATGGGTTTCAATTGTTTCTTTCCCTAAGAGTTCCTGCAAGGAGTGCAGTGAAACGTCTGGAAGGTGTGCATTGAAAAGGGTTATGAGTTTTATCTTAGAAAGCTCAGGAAGGATACCGTTGTTTTCATTCCAGCAGAAGTGCAAGTGAAGCACAAGAGCCATGCAAGGTGTGCGCAGGCTATTCAAAGCCTTAGAAGTTATTACCTAAGGAAAATATTGAAGGACCACTGTTGCAAAGACTGCATAGGGTTGAGAAATCAAATAACCAGGGGTTATTTGAAAGTTTTCCACAAGGAGTGCATGCAAGAGTCCTTTCGAGAGACTTGAGTTTGCAAGGGAAATCTCAGGAGGATTAGTACCTTTGAAGTTTTCAAAGGGAGGGAGCGAAATTATCACACAGAAGCCAAGTTCCAGTAGAAGAATGTTGGTCCATTTCACATAAGTTATCAAGGAGGAAATGAGCGGTTGAAATTCTCTATGGAGAATTCACAAAGTTGTGAGGACCGTAGGATCCAAAAGAGTTGCAGGGTGGATAAGTGTTGGATGAACCCATTACGTTGGTTTCAAGATTCAACGTCGACCATTGATCTTGACCGTCGAGCCATCAAGATCATTTCGGCAAATCGGGGTTTGTAAGTCCAGAGTGCAAGCCACATCCCTTGGTCACTCGAACTTCTGAATCATGAAATGGATTATCATGTGTGAGGATGAGGCGTAGAATTTTTGGTGCTTCAGAACTTCAGAGTTCGGCATTTCGGGCATCCTGACGAAAAGGAGTCGGGGCATACTGGAGTGAAAATCCTGAAGTCGTGAGTTGCGGAAGGACTTGGTGTGAATTCGGGTTTTTGGCACTTCAGGGATTGGGGTGTTGGCATTCCCATTGACAATGATTCGGGGCACTTCACTTGAGAAACCCCAATGTCATGAAATGAGAAGTATTGGTTAAGTGGCATTTCGGCATTTCGATGTTTCAGGTTTCGGGAACCCTAGAATATAGTGGTTTGGAATCGAGAGTCTCGAACTCCCGGTACCCAGAAGATCAAAATAACATGGGCCGTCGGATCAAAAGAGAGGCTATTACCCATGGATTCCGTAGAAGGTGCCATTTCGGAATTCGAGATTTCAAAGTGGTAGGGGAATGACAGTCGGAGGATTGTTCAAGTCCCAAAAGCCGGGAAGCTTGAGCGACAGGTGGCAAGAGTCCACGTCAGAGATAGAATACATTGGAGTGGATAAGTGGTGTGTCTTTGTCAATAGGCAGAGTCAAACCTTGTTGACCATTTCAGGGTTTTGGAGGTTGAAGATCCGGAATTCTTGCATCTAGATTCGCGAAGTCGCGAAGTCCGAAACTCCAAATCAATGAAAAGTTTCGTTGGGAGCCAGTCTTTAATGAATGCATCGGGGTTTGGCATTTCGGTATTTTCGAAGACAAGAGATTGGGGTTCTTTGTCCCGAAATTCTTGAAATCGTGAAATGCGATACAACTGTGGAGGAGGACGCGGCCAAAGATTTCGGCATTTCGGGTTTCGGGGGTTGAAGACCCAGAAAACTCAACAACAGGGATTGCGATATTGCGAAACCCAAAACCTCGATTCGGCGAAGGGCACAATCTTATTGTGGTAATGAGATTAGGTTCATGCCTTGTGTTTAATCACATGGGGTATACTCATAAGGACCTATGGAAAAACACCATTGTGTGTGTGTGGGATTCTTTGTGGGGAATCGAAGAGTCAATTTGACTCAAGGGGGAAGGTTTAGAATGATCCTGCGTGGATCTTGGCCCGAGGGTTGAGGTTCTACGCCAATTGTGGTATCAAAGCTGTCAAACAAGTTCTTTTCTTTCTGTAGCAGAGAAACGAGGAACATTTTATAACCATGCCACCGAGAAGAAGAGATAGGCCAATGCCAATGCCTGATCCAACAAGAGAAAGAGAAATGCGTGAGTTACGTGCTAGGCTTGATGCCATGGAGACAACACAAAGGCACATACTTGATGCTGGGGATATCAGTGAGGCTAACAGTGAAAATGAAGCTATAAATGAAGGAGAAGAAGTCGTAGTTGAAGATTCTACAGACGAATTCCTATTCAGCATTGTTGCAAAGATATGTGCCAAAGAAAAAATGGGCATTCCCATGTATGAGGGAAACTTAGATGTTGAAGATCTTCTAGACTGTATTAGAGCTGTAGACAAATACTTTGACTATGAAGATGTCGAGGAAGATAATAAAGTCAAACATGTCGTCACTAGACTTAAAGGCCATGCAACACTATGGTGCGCTGAACTATAGGGTGACAGACACTGCAAGGGAAAGAAGAAAGTTAAAAGCTGGGATAGAATGGTTGCAAAGATGAAAGCCAAATTTATACCCAAGGATTATCAGATCACTCTATTTTGGAGGATGCAGAATTTGAGACAGAAGCTTATGTCAGTGAAAGAATACACTGAAGAGTTCTACAAGATAAACATCAGAGCAGGTCATCGACAAAGAGATGATGGAAAAGTTGTCAGGTACATGAATGGTCTGCAGTATGACATTCAATATGAGATGAGCATGATGACCCTTTGGACTATAGAAGATTCTTATTAGATGGCTCTGAAATCTGAAGAAAAGCTGAGTCAGAAGCAAGGTCAAAGAGGCTGAGGTAAAAGTGAAGCCAAAGGCAAAACAATTGCCCAAGACAGAACTTAGAAATCTAATGAAGAGGGGAAGAAACCTCAAACTCAACATGAGAGAGGAGGAAGCTCACAGAGAGGGAAGTATGCTGATAGAAGTACTTTTCCTCGAGCTAGAGGAAGAGGAAGAGGCAGAGGCGGTGAGGTAAAATTCTTTTTCTGTGGAAAAATCAGACATAAATCCTACGAGTGTCCAGATAAGAAAAAATATGGTGGTGAAACTCATATTGCCGAATCTCAAGGACGGAATGTTGAGGTAGAAGATGCTGAGGGAGGAAGATCCTTAATGATGAGGAAAGTTCTCTTGAAGCCAGAGAAGGAGGCAGAGAAACTAGCCGAAAGAAACAGTCTATTTCAGACAGCTTGCAAGACCAAAGACAGAGTATACAAGGTCATAGTGGACAGCGGTAGCACAAACAATCTCATATCTACAAAGATGGTAGAAAATCTGGAGCTGGAGATTGTTGTACATCCAAGTCCATAAAGATTTCCGTGGCTACAAAAAGGACATCAGGTAAATGTCACTAAACAATGTTTAGTTAAATTTAAGATAGGAGGATATAAGGATAAAATATTATGTGATGTCATTCCCATGGATTTTTGTCATCTATTGCTGGGTAGACCATGGTGATATGACAGGAACGTGATTCATGATGGGATAAAGAACACATACACCCTGGAGAAAAATGGTAGGAGTCACATGTTGTTGTCGATTAAAAACCAAGAGGTGAAAACAGAGATGAGCAATGTTGTACTTCTCATGAGTGGGAAGGAACTTCTTAATGAAGTTAAGAAGAAGGAAGAGACACAATTTATTGTGTTCAGGAAGCCCATAATTGTTTTGACCAGTACGAGGATAGATGATCTACTAGAAGAAATCTAGGAGTTACTGGAAGAGTTTGTTGATATAGTAGTGGACGAACTACCCTGTTTGTTGCCACCTATCAAGAGTATAAGCCATCATATCGACCTTATACCTGGATCCAATTTACCAAACAAAGAAGCGTATAGGTTAACTGTACAGGAAAATGAGGAAGTTAAGAGACAGGTCTAGGACTTGATGGAAAAAGGATTGATTCGAGAGAGCTTGAGTCCATGCATTGTTTCAACAGTGCTTAGCCCAAAGAAAGATTGAAGCTGGAGGATGTGTATAGACTCAAGGGAAATCAATAATATTACCATCAGATACAGATTTCCATTGCCAAGGATCTATGACTTGATGGATTGCTTGAGTGGAGCAATTTTTTTTTCAAAGATTGATTTGAAAAGAGGATATCATCAAATTCGAATGAGAGAAGGTGATGAATGGAAGACAACATTCAAAATGAATGAGGGATGGTATGAATGGCTTGTCATGCCATTTGGCTTAACGAATGCACCCAATACTTTCATGAGATTGATGAACGAATTCCTAAAGGATTTCATAGGGAAATTTGTCATCGTATATCTTGATGATATATCAATTTTCAACAAGACAGAAGAAGAGAACTTAAATCATTTAGATGCAGTGATGAGGAGGTTATAGCAAGAGAAATTGCTGATTAATATGAAGAAATCATCATTTATGAGGACATAACTCATTTATTTGGGTTTTTTTATCTTTGCAAATGAGTTGAAGATGGATCTAGAAAAGGTAAATGCGATTAAGAATTGGCCATCACCGAAAAATGTATTTGAAGTTAAAATCTTCCATGGTTTGGCTAGTTTTTACAGGAAATTCATCTGAAATTTTAGTGGAATTAGCGCACCAATGATGGATACATTGAAGAAAGGACACAAATCTTTTCACTGGACAGAAGAAGTAGAGAAGAGTTTCAATATGCTGAAGAACAAGATCACTGAGCAACCAATTCTGGTTTTGCCAGACTTTAGCAAGACATTCCAGGTCAAGTGTGACGCGAGTGGATTAGCAATTGGGGCGGTCTTGAGCCAAGATGATAGGTCGATCACATATTTCATTGAAAAACTGAATGAAGCGAAAATTAAGTACTCAACATATGACAAAGAATTCTATGCAGTCATACAAGTGCTAAATAAGTGGAGACATTATTTGGTTCCCAAAGAGTTTGTTTTGTACAGTGATAATCATGCTTTACAATTCGTGACTCAATAGGAGAGGTTGAACCAAAAACATGCTAAATGGGTTGAATTCATGCAAAATTTTACTTTTGTGATTAAGCATATTTCTAGAACTGCTAACAAAGTTGTTGATGCTTTGAGCAGGAAATCTTTGCTTATGCAGGAATTCAGAGTCAAGACTTTAGGTTTTGATAACCTCAAAGAAATGTACAAGGATAACCCAAATTTTAAGGAAGTGTATGAAGTGTCTGAGAATCCAGTTCTTAGAGACAGAAGCCAGTGGAACGAATACATGACCTAGGATGGATTATTATTCTGGGGCAATCAACTATGTATTCCAAAATGCTCCATGAGGGAGAACCTGCTGAAGGAAAAACATAGTGGAGGATTAGTCGGGAACTTCGATCATGATAAGATGTTCTCAAAGTTGAATGGCTCATATTTTTGGCCAGGGATGAGGACAAATGTTAAAAAATTTGTGTACAGATGCAGAATTTGTTGGCACACAAAATGGAAAAGGCGGAACACAGGGTTATATCAACAACTACCCATACCAGAAAGGTTGTGGGATGCAGTGAGCATGGATTTTATATTGGGAATTCCAAGAACACAGAGAGAATATGATTCAATCTTTGTGGTAGTTGACATATTTTCAAATATGGAACATTTCATACCATGCCAGAAAACCAGTGACGCAACTCATATTGAGAACTTGTTTTTCAAGGAAGTGGTCAGACTTCATGGCTTGCCAAGGAGTATCGTTTTTTATTGGGATACCAAGTTCGTTGGACATTTCTGCAGGACTTTATGGAAGAAGTTGGGGACAAGTTTGTCTTTTAGCTCAACATATCATCCTTAGACGGATGGGTAGATAGAAGTAGTGAACAGAAGCTTGGGATATTTTTTGAGGAGCTTAGTGAATGAACACCACAGTTAATGAGATCACATTCTACCGTAGGCAAAATTTTCTTATAATTTTTGGATCATGTTGTCATTGATGCCAATGGTTTGTCATTGATGCAAATGGTTTGCCATTGATGCCAATGGTTTGTCATTGATGCAAATGGTTTGCCATTGATGCCAATGGTTTGATTATTTGGGAGATTTTTGGATCATATATAAATGGTATGGTTTGATTGATCTCAAGTAATTGATTGATATGATGCCCCTCATGAGAATAATATATGTCCAAGTGGAAACCAATCGATGCAAAGATGAATCATTAGTGTCTTATCATGTTTGATAAGGTGCACAAATGTATGAACTCCAAAGTGGTCCCCTTATGGTGAAATCCCTCACGGGAAGATGCTTTATGGAATGAGTTATCCTAGAAGAATGGTTGGAGGACCCATGATTGTATGTGGAATAATGAGATGAAGATCAATGAATTTGTTGGTGAAACTATCCTAGATGGATAGTGCTTGTCATGCCATTTCCAGTGGTATGTGGAATATCACATAACTCCTCACGGTTTGAGAGTTATGGTCTTATGAAGTTGGAGGACCCCCATATGAAGGCTTGAAGCCCCA